>JBBIGC010000131.1:11926611-11943504 GCA_037576955.1 Lepidarchus adonis | reverse complement strand
AGATAGATAGATAGATAGATAGATAGATAGATAGATAGATAGATAGATAGATAGATAGATAGATAGATAGATTCCTGCCAATATTGTTAAGAAAGTCTAGGGTCCTTGGAGACTTCTTTTCACATCAGATGGCCTACTCTCAAGCTGAATTTGCTTTGGCATCTAAATTCAGTTCTCTGTCTGGTAAATACACCACACTACACTACTAAGTCCTTGGGCAAGAGTCCTAATGCTACATTTGTCTATATCTTTTACATTTCTACATTCTTCTACATTTATCTGTATCCTGATTCAATAGTAAAGTACACTGAATAGGAGACAAATAGTTAAATAAAAATGTAATTTATATCTAGCTTAAGCTGCATATTCATTGATGCTGTATATGATTCTTTACCTGTTGTGCTGTAACATATTGTATGTGTTGTTGTGTCCAGACCTATTTGTGTTTTTAACTCCATCAGTTTAATTTTTGATAGCAAATTAAATAGTTATATTTGTAGTGTAGACATAACCACCCCTGTTTTCACAGTGGCTCCTACTTCTCTGTAACTCAGTCAGGTATGTCAGGTTTGGCCAACACTAAAAGCAAGGTTGCTCAGCAGTGAAGTAGTATCAGCCTACGTCTGAAAGAAATGAAAAATTGCTTCAGTCATTTTAGTCCTTCTTGGAATGAGGGTTAAATTGTGTTCATGTGTTCATGGATCCACTTTGTAATCTGTTTCTTCAAAGGGTCATTTAGTCCACTAAAGTTTTTTTTTGAGTGTGACTTCTATCTATCTTTTATATTTCTTTTTGCGGCATCTTGTTAAACTGGACACTATATGGCTTATCACATATTCTTAAGACTCATACTGCTGCCTACTGTACTATGTGTCCACCAGCACACTAGCTGGTCAGTGATATTGTGGTTTGCGAGCACTCTACCAATGTAAACTCATCCAGATTTAGGAAACAGTCAGTAAAACTTATCAGACCCTATCATTTTTTCTATTGCTTGGAAGCACAGGTTTCTTACACTATATGTGTAATGTTTTTAATGCATACATTATTTCTTCTGAAATTGATGGTATTAATAGTGGTTTTGACTCACTTTTGTGAAACAATTTCTGCTCTTCTTGAAAGATTGCACATTAAATGTTGAAACTTCACATGATGATTTGATTGCATGCAGCCACAAGAACATGAATGAGATATGATGGTTGTTCATTCTTGTCTTAAACACCACTCCAGCTTATTACATATCTAGTGAACTGCCTTTTTCTTTTTATTCATTTTTCCCCTCATGTCTTCTGGTTTACTTCCAAAATCAGTTGTTATTTCCATTTTTATATCCAGTTCATATTTTTGCTTTTAATTTACTAAGAAAAAGTTGTGCTGTTACATATATGTCTTGGTTACTTCAAAAGTTATGTATTCTTAAAGAATAATAAGATGTAATAATGATATCCTTAAAATTATATATGTATATGTCCTGTGTTCTGATTGGCTGTCTGGTAGTTTTGCCGTTTGGGCTAAAACTTTTTTATGACTTCATCATGGGTGGAATTAAACTGCTTTAGATAGATACATCAGATACAGTCAACACACCTATGAAAAAGTATTTCCTGATTTCTTTTTTTCTCCATATTTACTTGTGTGTTTCAGTTCATCAAACAAAATTTTATTTTTAAATGATGGTTTAATTAATTTAAGAGGAAAAAGATATCCAAACCTACCTACCCCTTTGTGAAAATGTAATTGCCCCCATATTTAATAATTATAATCAAGCTTTTGCAATAACTGGCAATGAGTCTTATGGTGTTATGCTAGCAGATTTTTTTTCAGCCATATTGGATTGTTGTCAAGCATGAATTGTTTGTTTGAGGGCATGCCAAAGCATCTCAATTAAATTTAAGTCTGGACTTAGTTTGGACTAAGTCTGGACTAGGCCACTCCAAAAATTGTAGGTGTCTTAGGTGGACCTGCTGGTGTGTTTTGGATCATTGTCCTGCTGCAAACTGATGTCCAGACATTTTCTTTCAGGATTGTCTCATACAGAGCAGAATTCATGGTTCCATCAATTACAGCCAGCAAAACAACCGCAGACCATCACACTACCATCACCATGCTTGACTGTTCTTTTTATCATCAGTCCACAGAATATTTTCCCAAAAGTGTTGGGGTTCATCAAGATATTTTTTTTGGCAAATTAAGGAGCCTACATATTCGTTTTGGTCAGCAGTGGTTTACACCTTGGAGTTCTACCATGGAAACCTTTTTGCCAAGTATCTTTCTTATTGTTGAATCATCAATAATGACCTTAACTGAGATCAGTGTTTCCTGCAATTTTGTAGCTGAAGCCTTAGTAATGACTTTTTAAAAATTTCCAGACTGATAGGTGTCAATGACTTTGTTTTTCATCTGTCCTGGAATTTAATTAGATCTTTAGATTTACTTCATAAAAAATAAAATATGCTGATAAATATTTATATATAGAATGAGGAGAAAACAGGACACTTTGAAACGATGCATATGTTCCACATTGTTCTTTTATTACAAATGTTTTAATTAAAACATTGACTTTCATGTGACTTTACAAAAACATGAAATTAATTTGGGAGGGTGAATTTGCATGTATGGACTACGGAGTAAAAAGAGGGTTTTATAACAGTGCTTATGTACCTCATCAACGTAAAAAAGTAGTAAAACAAAATATCTTATATAACATGTACCCTTTAAAGTAGCTGAGTTCACTAATTAGAAGGGGTGGACTGGGTACCTTAAGGAATATAGTGTATGTAGGTTAGGAATCTTCTCCTTCTGTCACTGAATACAAGAAGCTTCTGCAGTGCAATAGTGTCCTAAATTCAGTTAATTCAAAAATAAGTTTGTGAAGCCTGTGATGTACAATTTTTGTTGCACACAGTTCAAAGTGTCAGATTTGTTACATATTGGTCTATAGCTTTGTGCTGTTAAGTGTCTGTCCATCTCAGACTTGACCTTGTAGTAAATTTCTCAGTTTTTACCCATATTTTGCATATCAACACTGAAAGACGGCTTATTTAACATGACTGGAAATCACTTATTGACGCTTACAATTTGCTCACATTTAATGATAAATGAACCAATAGAAGTAATAATAAAAATAAGAAATAAATTACTTAAAATTACCTAAAGATAAAAACTTCTGTAAAGTTACATTTCCTTTTTCTTGACATATAATATGACTTATGCTTTTGTGTCAAGTTCTCCTTTGGTTAAATATCATCATTTTACATAACACTTGGGTTGGGTTATGTACAATAGTGAAAGTGTCATTGTGAACACAACATCACACAGAGTGCACCACAACGAAATGTGACATGCATTTAATCACAGGACTTTAACCTGACCTTCCTGCTGCAAGGGCAAGGTCCTGACCACTGGGCCACCAATGCCCCAAGAAATGGCAACTATTAATATTACAAGTATTATAAAGAAGTAAAGCTTGTCAACAAATTTGAAGTTGCCTTAATAAAGTCAGATACAGTGTTTCTAGTGATGTTTCTTCTAGCGATGTTATCTACAATGAATGCTTAATCCTAGGTGGGTACCATTGTAGCCAATGTGGTTTAAAAATTTGCTAGGTGTAAGTGGGTGGTTGGGCTACAATTTAGGTAGTTGTTCTGATTTTAAGTGGTTGATGTGACAATGCTCCATGGGTTTGGGCTCTAGCATATCATTATCGTTTTATATGCCATTACCAACACAAAAATGTTTGCCTAAATACTAAATGTTTAAAATAATATAATAAACATAGCAATATTATTTATTATAACAATTTCTTTTTCTTTCTTTCTTTCTTTCTTTCTTTCTTTCTTTCTTTCTTTCTTTCTTTCTTTCTTTCTTTCTTTCTTTCTTTCTGCATTGGATTGCTATGTAAAATGTAAATAAAAACAGAATGCAGTGGTTTGCAAATCTTAATACCCCTTATATTATTCAAAATTCAATATAGAAAACATTTCGTATGTTGAAAGTAAGGCATACTATCAATTTCATAAAAATATCTAAAAGGAAATCAACTACAATAAATGTTGGGACTGGACAACAAAAGGCTGGAAAAGTGTGTGCTTATAAAAAGGAATGTATACACAATCCAGAAATTCAGCCCTTTTCTCTGGACCAAAGGTCATTTAAAATGGACTGAGGCAAAGTGGAAATCTGTTCTGTTGTCACGCAAATCTAAATTTGAAGAAAAAAAAGGCTGCATCCTCCGGACAAAAAATGAGAGAGGCCATGCGTCTTGTTATCAGCTCAAAAACCTGCAAATCTTGTGGTATAGAGTCCATGGAATTGGCATCTTGCACATCATTAAACAAATCATCAATACTGAAAGGTATATACAGGGTCCTTGAGTTATGTTGGGGTTTCGTTCTTCCGAATGCAACATACAAAATTCTTCATCTTGAAAGCCACCATCAATACTGAAAGGTATATACAGGGGGTCCTTGAGTTATGTTGGGGTTCTCCATAAGTCAGAACTCATGTATGCATGCAATGATGGCATATATTTATTAAACATGAACAAGTAGCACACAAATAGCTAACACAAGTCTCTCTTAGGCGTTTGTTGTTGGATGTGGTGTGTTTCATGGGGAGTAATGCATTGCGGCCTGTGTAGTGTCTGGTGCATGAAAACAGGTGGGGAATACGGGCGGAAAAGAGGTGGAAAGAGAGTTGCTTTCTGGGAGTTGTAGTTCGTTAGCAGGGATAGTGTGGGTAAAATAAACACCTGGATTACATACACAGCAGTAATTAAGTTCCTCACCTTTACTGTAGAGTCTGCCTTACACTTGAGAGACATAATGAAGATCTGTCTGTCTGTCTATCTGTCTATCTGTCTGTCTGTCTGTCTGAACACATATGCATCTATTCATCCATTTGTCCATTGGTCTGCTACACATGCTTTATATTTCTCACAATCTGTCCTTCCCTGCATTAGATCCATATTTATTTTCAGCAATTGCATAATCACTGTGTTAAATCATACTTGCATGATTTGCAATCATACTTGCGTTTTAATGACCACAATCATCAGTAATATCTCATCAACAATGTTTTCCTTCCATTGAATTGCAAGAGAAAGTGCAACAAGCATCCAGAATTAATTTCTGTGTTTGCGAGGACATAAACACAATAAGGTTTTGTGTCTATAACTGTGTGAATGTAATTTGTGATTATTTATGACAAATGATCATACTGTGCCACCTGCTCAGAAACACTGTCTTAAATGAAGTCTAGAAGTGCTGTTGTTTGCTCCTGGTGGAGGTTGCAGAATGGCTGAATCTTACAAGATCTGTCATTACAAGGTTAAGCTGTCAGCCTTGAGGAATATTTATCTTGGAGAAGGGGAGATTAAGATCTCATATACCTCCACGTTCTCTGTCATAACCTTCACATGAAATATAATGTCACCTTGACTAATCTAACCACAATGGGAGAAGGTTTATTTAAACAACTGGTACATTTCAGTGTTGACTGTTAATATTTAAGTAAAAAGTACATAAAGCAATTTCAGACTTTGCTGTAGTTAAGGTTCAACATGGGAAAAAAAATCTGTAATATTACTTTTAGAAACAGACAGAAACTGCCTATGTTTAATGATCACAAATCCATTTCTGATGACAAAATGATAATGATGATAATGATCATGATGATGATATAACTCTTAAAAGACATCAGTTCACATACATCAATATTTAGCTTATGAACCAAATGCTAAAACGCTATGAGGATGCTAAAAAAGGGAAAAGTGAGTCATTTTACAACCCATTAAAATTCAGAAGGACCTGCTTTCTAACATATTCATCATAATTCTGCCCTGACTGGTCAAGGTTTTCCCCACCAGCAAAACCAAAAATCTGTCTTGAGCTGTATAATAATGATGAGCCAGACATTTCCATTTTTTACAGACACAATTTGATCAGTCTGTTGCCAACATTATCACTTTAGCTATGGATGTACACCGACAAGGTTATGAAGACATTTTTGTCATTCATTCATCAGTTTCAGTGGTTGATTTAATGATAAGAAGTGCAAAATGACATTTATTTATTTCTGAAACTCATAAATACCCATAAAAGAGTTTCACCTTTATTTGTACCTATTTTGCGAATTTTAGACTAACTGTGAGGACACCAAAACTAAAAAGTTCACACTTCACAACAATATTACATTTAAATAAAAGGCTGCTGGGATGTCTTTTAACACTAAGCCATTTAAGTGTTTGTGCTTGCATAGCATATACCCCATCCTATCTCCATCATGTTATCACCATTGCCATTTTATTTATGCTATAAGATTATCTCATGTCTGTTACAGTTTGTATGCTAAAACTGCTTATTCAAGCATTTTAAGTTGTTTATAACATAATTAAACAATTATAATAGACTAATTATAAAGCAATCATAAATTGTTAATGTGGTTAGTCTTGTAAAATTAGGCCTTGCTCTTTGGGTGAACTGCATTGGTGGGGATGTTTTAACAGGGTACATATAGTAAATGAGATAATGTGATGTTTGGGGTTCAACATTTCTAAAATTCTAATTGAAAACTACATTTTGTTGGGGCATTTTAAAGAATTAATGTTTTGCATTTCAAAATGATAAATGACCTCATGAAGACAAACGATTGTGAATTTGTTCCCACTAAATATGGAGAGTGTCTACCAAGTGTGTAGTAACTAGGGAAATCTGATTTGAGTAATTTATTATTGAGTATCTGGTGATACTAAGTCCCAATCAGATATTTGTATTTTCCTATATAACATTTTGACAGTGCCTTCTTCAAGCACGTAAAAAGTTATTAAAATCCAACATACAGTATATGCTTGACAACTGAATTCTTATATTGTATGAATTCTTGCTGTATGAGATCTGTGAAACTAAAGTGCATGCAATATCATATGCTTATTCCCAAATCCATTAAACAGTGAAGCTAAGTGTCAACATTGGGAACTCATCTGAAATCCAAATGTCTGTGTTAAGACAAATCATAGTCACATCTGATCTCCTTTTGTCTTTTTGCTGTCTTAAGGAAATCTGTCTGTTTAAAAGTATCCTCCAGTGCATGTTGCTTCAGTGCATTTACTCACTTTATTCTGTCAAGTGTTTACCTTTTATGTGTCATATCAAATTGGACTGCTTCATTTTCCAGTTTAAAATATTTGACTGACATAAAACAAAAGATTGGGCTTAAATCAGAATCAGAATCAGAATCAGAAAAACTTTATTGTCCCTAAAGTTTTTTTTTAAGTTTGTTCATGTCTAATCAATTAAAAATGCCCTGATCGGCCCTGAAACTGATTTTTAAGATGGAATCAGGTCATCCCTAGTAGAAACACAATGTTATGCAGCAACAGTGTAACAACTGGTGTTGTCTTACAGATGGATTGCAGTTTTTTTCTTTCTTTTTCATTTTTCTTATGTTATTATATGCAAATACATCTGGATATACTCATGTAACTCTGTACCTTTCTTTCTTCTCTCACAGGTATAGAGAGCATGGAATGTTCCTTAATGGATGGCCGCCGCGTGCCTCTCAGTCACCTCTCCCAGGACAGTTTTCGGGAGTGCCAGGTTACTCTGACCCTCACTGACTTCCTCATTATCATTTTTTCCGGCATCTCCGTGTCGGTGGCGGCCATCATGGCCAGTTTCTTCCTGGCCTCCACTGTTCACTGCTTCCAGCGCTGGAGCAAAGGCACCAAAGGAGAGGATGAGGAGAGCGAAGAGTGAGGAGGAACTCTAAAACTCTTCTTAGGATAATGAAAATAACCTGCTCTATGGTTAGAGCTGAGGCGCTGGATGAAAGTATAAGGAGGTGGCATCTTTGGATGATAAAAGCACACCTGTGTTACAAAGAATGACTGATTATTTCACTACTAGACAGGTATTATGGAGACTAGCCATAGTATTATACATTTCTGGGGATTTGTGATCATTCTGAGGTCCCATTATCTAAAAAGTTAATCAGTGTTACAAATCAGTGTCTTTAATGAATTATTTCACTGAATAATGATATAGTCTAAAACAAATATCAGATGATAAAAACAGCCATGCTAATGTTTATTTCTGCCAAATTATGAAAACTAAACCACCCTTGTTTCCTGTTTAAAGAATGCGTATGGTAGTTGTGGCCAACGTACATAAGAAAACAAGTTACAGGAAATACTATAAAGGTACTTTATGCTTCTATGGTAATTATAGGAAGATGGATGCCATTTTCCTGGATATATTCATTGGTTATGTACAGTGAGTTCAGAAATATTAACATGAACTTAAATATAGTGAAATAATAGCTAGCTTAGAGCTCAAAGTGAGTAGCTGTGTCAAAAATTGCACTTTAAAATGGTTGTTGTTTTTCCTGCCAAAGATGATACTTTTAAGGGATGAG
Source organism: Lepidarchus adonis (assembly GCA_037576955.1). Classification (NCBI taxonomy): domain Eukaryota; kingdom Metazoa; phylum Chordata; class Actinopteri; order Characiformes; family Lepidarchidae; genus Lepidarchus; species Lepidarchus adonis. The sequence goes on along the minus strand of JBBIGC010000131.1, from coordinate 11,935,092 downwards.
ATTTGAAGTGTTTTAAACAGAGATTTATTTTTGTGTGTTCAAAGACGTCTGTGGTTTACTTAAAATACATACTCAATGTCAATGTGATATGGCATATTTATCTTGCTGTGGTTTCACATTTTTTGCTTCCAGAACGTAAAGAAAAAAAACTTAACAATACAAAACCGAGCTTCCTTCCATGCATCGTTATGTGGTTGCTCAGGACGCTAAAAGTAATATTGGTATAGCTTCATATATCTGTTAGGTGTTGTCCTGTTTGAACTGAAAGAGACATCATGGAGTACAGACATCATACAAGCCCACCCATTCTTTACTGACATATGCTATATATATTTCACACACAGACAAGCCATATACTGTACGTATATATGGCAAATATAAACTTACTATATACACATATATGGCATATATACAAATACACTGTACATATACATATATACTGTATATGAAACACACACACACACACACACACACACAGTCACACAAAATAAGTACACCCTACTTATATTGCTATTTTTTTTTTCCAACACATTCTTAAAAACAAACATTTTACCCTCTTTAACACAGTGCCTGTAGATAAAGGTGATATACTTGAATAAAAATAAGTAGCTGGCATGCTTCACATGTAGGTAAACTTTGTCCATTTCATTCTGACATCGTTACACCAGCAGATGAAAGAGTTACCTGTCCATCCTGTGATGAAACTTTGTGTTCTTAGGTGCTTCTTCATGCATTAAATGGTGTGCTGCTGACTTTGCTGGTGTGGCAAGTCTTGGACAAATTGGCAATCCAGAACTCAAGACCTGAGTTCTTTGTTTTCGGGATGCTGACATGACACAATTCAATAGTAAAGTTGTGTTAAATAAGGCAGGTGCTATCTGCAGGAGGTTCTAATCAATGGAACCTAATATGGAACACCAGATTCTAATTTTGTGGACTTAAAATATGACAAATATAAGGGTATGCTAACTTTTTTCCATGTGACTTCTGTTTTTGTTTGTTAAATTATGAAAATTACTATGGGTTATTTGTTATAATATATTAATCTTCATCTAAAAGCACTGGATAAAAGAGGGTGAAGTTTGCTTCTTCAAATATGTTGAAAGAATTACTATTTTCATGTTGTTTTTTCTATATGAGGACTGCCAAATACTTTAATCTGAATTATTAATTTGTTGGTTTATTTGCCCATATTTGAGCCTAAAAAGTATTTATTGCTTTTAAGAATCCAAAAACATTTTCATAAGTCAAATGCAAGGTTCACATGAATTTGAAATTTCTACAGAGTGAACAGATTTTTTAATCGGCACCAAAGGTGGATGTTCACAAGGGGAACTGTAATTTTTCTGTATTTGTTCATTTGCTGCTTGTTGATTTATCTGTAGGTCTCTTGTGAACATTGTCCAACATAGTCTGCTGAAGGAGCACATATTGCATTTTACGTTGTTTTTGTATATGATGAATTTAATCACAAATCCCGCCAACTTAAAAAGTAGGTAGCAGCTGGGCTTCAGTCTGGACTATGAGTGGTTCAAAAATTATATATATATATAACTGCAGGGTATCTTACGATACGTGATATGTGACCCACAATAGTGATAATATTGCGATACATCGATTCTGCAATAATCAATATAATTGCACGAGTTATAATCATGATACATCACAGAAACAGGGGGGGGGGCGTTATTAATTTACACAAGTAGCAGAAATGCTATTCTTACCTTTCCGGTATTTTCTTTGCTATCGTGGTCGGAAGCGCTGGGGAACCACTAATTCAGCTTCAGAGTGAATGCAGTGACTTGCTAACTTCGACGTGAATACACTCTTAAGAAATCAGCGCAAAGACTCACTGGAAAGCGTGATGTCGTTTGTGACCTGTGGCTTAAATTATTCTTTTACTCTGTACAGAAAACAGTTTTTGATTCCCTCTAGCTTTGTGCTGCCAATTGAAATTACTACTCAGAACTATCGGTATTCCTACTGGTTTTGCCGCACCAAACACTACATAGACCATAATGCATTGTTCCCATGAAACGAGTCAAGAGTCATTGTGTCTCCACCAATCACATCAATAATGTGTGTTTGGAAGGCGGGTCCTCCAGTACAGTTTCTAGTTTAACTCTCTCTATGCTGAAACAAATTATGGAGCGCTACATTTTTGTTTGATCAAAATTATTATTTAGGACAATTCAGCAAGTGCTAGATATCGGTGGGGATGTGCATTTCTGCACACGTGCATTTTCCCTGATGCATATCTTTTTTTCCTGCATCAATATCGTATCGTGTGAGCAAGGATGGCGATATATTGCCATATCAATATTTTGGCACACTCCTAATATAGTGTGTATATATATATATATATATATATATATATATATATATACATACACTATATGAGAGAAGGAGAGAGCTCTGAGTTTAACTGAAAATATGGAGTCTTGTGCAAGGGAAGCTTTTTTTATTCTCCCCCCTTAATTAATGTTTTATAGTGTGTTTTAATCTTTATTTTTACATTCATTATAAAGGGCTTTATTTTATGATCTGCATTACTAGCTACTTTTTCAGCATGGGGTCATGACATTTTCTAACATATTTATTGAAATGCTCTTCATTAAATATTTTCATTTAAGCCTTTTAGCAGATGAGCAAACCCCAAACTTGTTTACATGTTTGCATCTTCTGTTCCTAGATTTGATGTTCATGGGTGGATTCTTTACTGTGTTATCCCCAACAATTCTGAGCACTTTAGTGATCTGTTAATACATTTATTTATTTTTGCAAACAGAAATAGAATAGCAAACATTATAGAAATGCATGAATCAGCTTTGAAAATATCCAAACAGCATGAAATAAAGAACTCCTCAGATCAAAACTATTAGTGAGCTGTAAAAAGGAAAAACTCCTTTAGGTTCAATATTTCCACAGTGACACTGCAGGTATTGTTTTGTTTGTTTGTTTGTTTGTTTTGTTTTTTACATGAAACTGTCTCCAGTTGCTTTGCCTTTTAATGATGGATGTGCTAGTTTTAAACAGTATCCCTTGCAAATTCATTCAAATCCAGGCCAGAAATGGCTGCAGCACACAAGCTTGAATTATGCCTAAAAATTGGCTTGTTTCCAAATCCAAACTTTCTTGATTATACTCAATATGTCTGACTATACTCAGTGTATACTACAGAGTGAAGTGTGGCATCATCATCCACACTTGTTCTTCATGTTGTTAATGAATCTGTGCTTGGCACATACTGTTATAAATTCTGAAAGGCTCAAGTGTGAAAATGTCACAATTAGTGTTCAGAGACAGACCATAAATACTAATGTGCTTGATATGACATTCAAAGCACAAAGCCAGGCTGGTGTGATGACAAAGATTTCAGAACTGATCGCATTATGTGATTTTACATGCTCCTGATGCTTTCTATGCTGAGTCTGTAAGTATTATATACACAGTATTTAAGATTCCTGCCTCTGCATGGATTCTAAACCTAAATGGAATGTAAGCATCTGTGGGCCTGCATTTAGTTTGCAATTGTAATTCAGCAAAAATACTTTAGCTAGCTTTAATTTCCATGATGCTGTGCTAAATAAAGCAATTACAGTATATGCATATTTTATTGTCTGTCTCTGAATTCAGCAATTGTGAGTGTATTTTGTCATATGTATCTTGTATCATATCATTGCTGTTACACTGAAGTAGTATGTGTGTAACACTATGATAACATGGAGTTAAAAATGTTTGTCCTCAATCATAACTAAACACCATGTATACCAGTAGCGATCCAACTACTATGTAGTTACAGTAAAACAAAACAAGAAAATCATTATTTTGCTATTTTGGGTTGTTCTTTTTTTGTTTTACCATAATCTTTAGAAATATTTTTTTTCATAAAGCAGTACATTCTTAATGACAAATATTAAATAAAAATATCCTTTTTTTTCATTATTTACTATTCATCTTTACATCTAACAATAAAATGTTCTTTTTTAACCGTATTAGCATTGGTCTAGCATTGGTCTTTTCTTTGGGATGTTGCATGTTTGACCACAGATGATGCCACAGCCGTCGCTAGGAGTCAAAGAGCTGGGGGGTGGGATGGCCCTCCTTGTGCTACTGTCATTCTAGTTAATGCTGCTGTAACTAATGTGGGGATCTGATAGCTTGTATAAGAGATGTGGACATTAGGAAGATTTTTCCACTGCACAGTCAAATGGATGAGACAAATTGGCTAATATTAAATAATATATTGAAAGACTTATAATGATAAACTGACATAACTAATGTTGAGTGACTGATATACACTTGTAAACATGCCTACATGTACACATACTTGTGTAGAAACAAAAAAGACTTTAAGAGCCATTATCTTGCTTTTGATAACTGAAAGCGATCTGTAAATAGACTACATTTAATGCACTGTTTTTCATTCACACAAATGCATATGCAATCAAACAAAATCTTTCTGTAAAGTGTGAAATACTGAGAAATACTTAAATGTAAAATCTAGCATTATTAGCTGCTGCAGTAGCTCTTAGATTACATTAACAGTTCTAAAAATAACAATCAAATCTTTTGCATTTCATTCAAGTTTGAATTCACAAATATACACAAGTTTGTGAATTTTGAGCAAGAACATAACATTTTTCGAGAACTGCCATTCAGAAGTTATTTTGGAAGCAAACATATGCAGATAATTAAATGAACAAATACCATTATTTTGTGCTTTATGTTACCTTTTACTAGTCCTCACTTTTCTTAGCCCAAAAACAGGACAGAAAACCTATCAGGATAGTTTGAAGAGACACCTTGCTTTTCTTTTAGTACTTCATAAAACAGGACTAAATAAATCACTAACCTCTGAGCAGCTCAAGATTTATTGCTGCAGTGTAAGCATGTTAGCCTTACACACAGCACTGAGGAGGTCAAGCAAAATGACCTAAATAACAGTGTAGCACATAAACTCAGGTATGCCAAAAGAGTAAGCAGGACAGCCGATTTGACATGAATAGTGTCAATAGTAGTTTCAAAATGATCCGTGTCTATATCTATGAATAATTTGGTAACAGGTGCATCTTTGTAGTGCATTCATGAGGCATTAATAAGTCAGAATGAATTATACATTAAAGATTCTTAAAGCATCTTTAAAGAGAAACAAATAACAGCTTTAAAATGCATGTCCAGTATATGAATGCAATAAAATGTATGCAACAGTCAGGCTATATCACATACAAAATTAAATTAAAATGCTATTTAATGTTATGCTCATGCATGTTATTAAGGTTTTAGTTTTTTCATTAATTTTTTTTTTAGTTTAAAGTATTCTTAAATGTGGTTTATAAATGCACTGTAAAGGTATATTTAATGTAAATCATTATACAATATTTTTTATATCACATCCTGGCTTTTCCAATGTTAAGCATCAAAAATTACCACTAGAACTTGGTCAATGGAAAAAGGCTTGTTTCCAGTTTTTTGCTACAACTTTGTTCAACAGAAAAATGGCCATTAATGTTCTCCATCAAGCATGCTGAGCTGTCCAATAGATTTTGATCAAAATGTTGCTGCCTTCACATGGCTTTGGAAGAAACATGCTAGCCTCTAACCTTTGAGTTTATTAGCATTGCCTGTGAGAGTCTGAGCAGGAGGAAATTGGCCTAAATAGAATATCTTCTGCAAATGAGAGTCACTTACCGTTATAGAGCTTTGTGTTATACAAGTACTCTACTAGTGGAAGCTATTAATCAAATGTGACTCAAAATAGCCTGAGGCTTCTCTGCATCAGCATTCATGAAGTACCTCTGTAGGTGATAACTAACCAGAAGGTCAATTTCTGTTATCTGTTGAGCACAAAAGGAGCCTTTCCCACTCATTGGCTTTAGCCCTTCAGAAATAATCTAGCTGTGTATTTAGACAGGACTATTTGTTTGCTAGGTAAACAGTGTTATCTCAGTAGCGCTATGCTAATGAATCGTCTAAATGACAAACAGAGCAGGAACATCCTAAATGAGCCTGTCTCTCATTCCACTCTTCCCACCGCCTCTGCTCCTCTGTGCTGACATATTTGCTAATTGAAGTCAATTGGTGTGTAATAGATGCTTCATTAAAGGGTAGTTTTCCAACAGCAGGAGGCAAAGTATTAAGATGGCAACCCATAAATTGTTATAAAATAAACAGTAAGTACATTAGTAAATGTAAGTAAACGCTGCTATATAACATTGGCATAACCATACCACAAACATGTCATGTGTTTTCATGATTGACACCCTTGATTAAGATATGTTAAAAGCTTTAAAATAAATTACATTTTTATCGCAGGAGAATAATCTCACACTGAAAATTGCAGAAAAATATATTTAGAAAAGAATAAATCTTTTTTTAATAAAAATGTTTACCACAATTATTGGCACACCAAAAAATAATAAAAAATACATGTCATTGAAACATTGCTCTAATTTTTAGTTTAATTATTAAATTTATTTTTATATAGTAATTAATTCCTTCTTGTTTCCCTAGGGTATAAATACAACATAACACAGTTCTGTTGCTCTTAGCCACTCTTCAGCATGGAAAAGACAAGAGAACAAGCCAACCTGAACGATTTGTGATGACCTTCATAAGTCAGGTAATGAAGAAAATAGCTACTCAACTAAACCTGCCTGTATCTACAGTCAGAGAAATAATAAATGTTTTTAATACAGCTGGAACAGTTGCACAAGTCTGGACAAGGAGCCAAGTTTATCTTGAGAGAGGTAACTTGGGGGCCACAAAGTCTCCACGACAACCACAAGACACCATGTCCATGCCAACAAGCTGTTTAGGAACCTTTTTGCACCTACAATCACACATGTAAATGTCTGGAGATTGGTAAGCAGTACTGGAATTTCAACTATGACCATGTGTTTTGGTCAGAGAGTAAAATTGCACTTTTTAGCAACAAACATTTTAAGTGGGGATGGCATAGATCCAAGGATGAATGTGTAGAAAGCACCTTATGCCCACTTTAAAGTATGGTGGAGGATCTGTGATGCTGTGGGGCCGTTTCTCTTCCAAAGGCCCTAGAAAACTCCTTAGGGTGTAAACATATCGCTAAATCTACACAAAAATGGCTCAGCAGACACAAAATTAAGCTCCTCCCATGTCCCCAGACCTCAAATTAAAAACTTGTCAGGTGAGCTGAAGAGAGTCAAAATACGGTAAAAATACATATGTTTGTATTTTCCAGCCTTGTGAAATGTTATAGGAGAAGATTAAGTGGTGTCTTGTTGACAAAAGGAGGTTGTATGAAACAGCAGAAGTGCCACAATTGTGGCACATATGATTTCATGTAAAAAACCTATTTCTTAATTTTGTTCCCAGTGAATAAATCTACTTCAATTAAAGCAAGACAATTCTGCTCCTGGAGGGCCAATGTCGAGCACAGTTTGATAGCTCCCCTCTTCAAACACACTCACTAAACCTGGCAATTAACAAGTGAGTTTAACCTGGTGTGTTTGAGCAGGGAGTTCATCAATCTCTGCTGGACACTGGCCTTCAGGACTGAGGTTGCCCACCCCTGAATTAACGGTTGGATTTTTCTCTTTTTTGTGTTGTGAGCCTTTTTTGACCTGAGGGATTTCATTGTGGTACTCTTTGAGGTGTGTTCACAATGAAGAATATAGTCACTTTAAATTCCTTTTAATATGGACAGAATTAGATAATTTCTATAGCATGTTTATGACATGATTATGTTAATGTAATGTACAATGTTCAAGAACAAACTAGTCAAGATCTTTACTTAACCAAGAGCTGTATAGACAATGTTGTCATGGTGAGCATGATCTTGGTTAAATCATTAGAAAGTAGACACTAAACTTGCTTTAGCTGCTTTTTTCATTTACTTTTAATTAGGAAAAAGACATTTGTGAGCCATGCTAGTGCTGTGACTAGCGCATTTGCCTTGGAGGTCCCTGGGTTCCACCCCCATCTCCACCACAGTTGTCTTTCTCTGCAGATTTTGCAAACTTTTCCTATACTTGTAGGGGTTTCCACTTGGTGCTCTAATTTTCTCCTTTAGTGCAAAGACTTGGGTTTTAGATTGACTGGCTATTCTAAATTGCCTATATATGTGTTTGAATGGTTGTCTGTCTCTGTGTTGCCCTGGGATGGATTCCTGTCCAGAATGAATGCTGCCTTGTGCTTATAGTCAGCTGGAATGGGCCTTAAGCTTTCTCATAATCCAAAATTAGTGTTTTAGAAAATGAATTAATAATAAAAACAGGCACAAAACAAATCTGTGCAAGAAAGGCTACCAAAATTATTCACAGAAAAATCTATCCTCAGAAACATATTAACACAGTGTATTCTTAACATCTTTTACAGTCCTATACATGGTGCATCCTGCATACTACAGTGAGGCCACCAGTTGAAATTCAATTCAATTCAATTCAGTTTTATTTATATAGCGCTTTTTACAACAGAAGTTGTCACAAAGCAGCTTTACAA
>JBBIGC010000131.1:11912240-11924854 GCA_037576955.1 Lepidarchus adonis | reverse complement strand
AAAAAAAAAAAAAAAAAAAAAAAAAAAAAAAAAAAAAAAAAAAAACCCCCCCCCCCCCCCCCCAAAAAAAAAAACCCACCAAAAAAAAGTGCGCAATTAATAGAATTATTTAGGAAGCTTTTAAGCTTTTAGGAATTCTTTTAAACTGTGTATGTTATTTGGGAATGGAGTTGTTAACCCATATGTAAAATTGTCCTTTTATTCTGCTTTAAAAGAAGTGTGGTCTGCTTTAAATCTATCGCTAAATTTTATGTAATATTAGATTATTTTTTTCTGAACTTACTAGCAGAAGTTTCCATAAAGTTTTTAATATATGAAGTACATTGTCAAATTTTCTTTTTAATGTGTTTTTGGTCATTAGCAGTCCTATTCTACATTAAAAAAAAGTATATAAAAATGTTAGAAGAGATTTTTAACTACATTAAAAGGCTTTGAACTCTGGGAACTGTAGTGTTCCCAAGTTGAATTAACTGAAATGTGCCATAAGGTACTTTACCATTTGAAAATGAATTGTGTTATTCAGGGCAGAGGATGGAAAACCTATTTCCGGAGTAACCTACTTCAAGTCAATGGTTTTTTTGTGATGTCAGCACTTGTCATCTACCAAACCACCTATGGGACAATAATTTTACAATAATGTAGATGTAATGTAGACTTGATTTAATCTGCTCTTCATAACATGGGAAGACATTTTAATGAGCATGAAGCTACTCAAAGTATTCCAAACAATTGTTTGTTTTTTGTTTTATGCTAACAAAGTATTTTTTTATTAGAAAATAAAACATTTATTGTAAATTTACTAATGCACATGCAACTTTTTAAAACTTTTGACAAACATAAATACAGTTTTTATGGGGCTTGTTTTTCCTTTTCATGCTGTTTCAGAGCAGTTCACCCTCCTGGGTCAAGAACCTGTTTGTCCATATGGAGGAGACGACTGTAGCCTCAGACTGAGACGAATGGGAGACAGTCAATGATTGGACACACCAGGAGTCAAGGGAGGCCCTCGGTAATCTGGCAGTTTGCACAGACAGGCCCCAGCAGGGGCCTTTTGATTGGATAAGTGGTCCCTCCTATTATGTCAGGAGTAAGACAGGAATAGTGGGTGGTGGCAGGCAGTTAACGAGATGAATGGTGGGCTAATTGGAGACAGGGGGACCACTGCCATGACTTGGGTGGGACAGGAAACCACAGTTTTAAAACACTGCAAGAAAACAGTTGCATGCATTTTCAGTTCAAATGAATTGTCCCTGAATTATCTTCTTTTTTTTTTTTTTTACACCTCTTTAAGGTGCTGGCCCCATTTATTTTTTATTTAAGAGAGAACCAAGCTTAACAAGCACTTTTCTTTGAGAACTACCGGCATGACCTTAAAGCTACCTCATTACAAGTTATCCAGCTAATGTTTTTATTGTTCTAAACTTGCTTTTTCCTCAAAATAACTCAACACACAGCCATTATTATCTAAACCGCTGACAACAATAAGGTTGCAAAGGTCTTGAAAGAGCTCTTTGGTTTTATCCATCATGAGATGCTTCTGGAGACATGCTTGGCCAGTCCAGCACCTTTACCCTCAGTTTCTTTAGCAAAGCAGTGGTTTTTCTTGGAGGTGTGTTTAGGGTTGTTATCATGCTGAAATACTGCCCTGCGGCCCAGTACATGTTGGCATTCATGGTTCCCTCAAAGAACTGTAGCTCCCCAGTGCCGGCAGCACTCATACAGTCCTGAACCATGACACTCCCACCACCATGTTTGACTGTTGGTAAGACACACTTATCTTTGTACTCCTCACCTGGTCGTCACCACACACTTGACACCATTTGAACCGAATAAGTTTATATTGGCCTCTTCAGACCACAGGACATGGTTTCAGTAATGCATGTCCTTAGTCTGCTTGTCTTCAGCAAAATGTTTGCAGGCTTTCTTGTACATCATCTTTAGAAGAGGCTTTCTTGTGGGATGACAGCCATGCAGACCAATTTGATGCACTATGTAGCGTATCCAGACAACCAACTGAGACATTCAAAAGTAAATGCTCTTCATTTTCATAAATGATGTGTCCACTGTGTTGAACAACAGAGTCCATTAAGAAATAATCAAAAGATTTGTTAACACAAAACAGCTTTGGGTATATTTAGATTTAGCACTTCACCACTCATTGGTCTGTGGGTAGCATCATCATAAAGGGTCTCAAAAATGTTTACACATAATATCACTTTGTAACATCCAGCAACCATAATTGGAGCTGCTTTCTGTGCTATTGAGAGGCAATACATTTTCTCAGAGGCCCATGTTGTTGTGGGTTTTATAACGTTTTGTTTTTACATGCCTATTTTCATGCCGTACAGGATGGAGTGTTGTAAAGGTCAGGGCTAAGCTCCTATAGGCATAATTAGACAAATACATGCAAACAGTTTTTGTTATCACAGAGACAATGCATTGAAAACAGGCTTATTTTGCAACATATATACTGTAGTGGGGAAAATAAGTATTGAAAATGTCTAAAGGTGCCATTGACATGAAATTCTCACAAGATGTTAATAACAAACCATCTAATCTAAAATTGCAAAGAAATCAAACTAAAGATGTCCATGCATTAAGTTACAGTATCTCACAAAAGTAAGTACACCACTCAAAACTTTTCATGGAACAACTTTAAAGATATGTCACTTTGATACAAAGTAGTCAGTGTACAGCTTGTATAACAGTGTAAATTTGCCGTCCCCTTAAAATAACAACACCATTAATGTCTAAATAACTGGTAACAAATGTGTGTACACCCCTAAGTGAAAATGCCCAATTAGCCTTTTTCCTTCCCATGTGTCATGTGAATTGTTGCTCTACATAAAGATGACCTATGCTATTAGAAGATTGTCAACACCCTGAGCTGCAGTACTGGTCAGACCATACAGCGATTTAACAGGACAGGTAAGAACAGGCCTCGCTATGGTCGACCAAAGAAGTTTAGTAGACGTGATCACCGTCATATACAGAGGTTGTCTTTTGAAAAGACATATGAGTGCTGCCAGCGTTGTTGCAGAAGTTGTGGGTCATGGGGGGTCAGCCTGTCAATTCTCAGACTATATATTGCATACTTCATCTAATTGGTCTGCATGGCTGTCATCCCAAAGGAAGCCTCTTGTAAAGATGATGCACAAGATAGCCCACAAACATTGTATTTTAATGTTTGTTCCTTCGGAACCTTATTGTTGCAAAACAGGCTAATGGCAATGGTTACAGAATTTCTAAACTACTGAAGGTTCCAGTGAGCACTTTTGGAGCTATGATCTGTAAAAAAAAAAGGGTCTTATTAATATGACCCCTGCCCCCCAAAATCTAATTTGTACATGTACGTGTTGTAGTATTCTGGAAGGTTGTTTGTGTTAATGTTTTCCTTAAAGAAGATGGTGATAATTCAGAATAGCAAAAAGGAAGAAAAAAATACTAAATAGCTAGGAAGTTACATTAATATTCAATACTTCTACTACAGGCCTGGGTGATTCATTTCAAAGTGGTGACAGTGACGCATTGTTGCTTAATAAAAGTGTATTTAAAAGGAAACATCTTTGCTGTTTTTATTACATTCATTTTTGTTTGGGAGATCGACTGTAATGGTTCCTGCAATATTAATAAGAAATCGTATCCAGGAGCAAATTGCTGTTCATAAAGAGTTACACTACTTGTTTCTTTGTTTATCCAGATTGAAGCTTCAAATTTGCAAACACAGTCTGGCCAGAACTAAATCAGGACCTGCATGCAAATGCTGGAACATGGAGATGGCATCTAAGCCTTTGTTGAACTTGCTGGGACATTTCTCACAGTCTCAGCTTGAGTTTGTGTTCACGCAGTGGGTCTGGTATGTGAAACAATTTGTTATGCATTTGTGTGTCTGTACTCGAACAAGCTTGGCAAAGACAGATTTCTTCTTTCCTCACTATCGTCCACAGTGCAGCGCCTACAAACAGCAGTGTCCTGTTTATCCACTGAAACAACTTTTGCACACGTAGCATCCCACTGACTCTCTTTATTGTCTTTGAAATTTGAAGTTTTCTTTTTATTGCTGAGGTTTATATTTCAGTGGTATTATCTCCTGTAATGTGCCTAAAAAAAGATACATCTATCTATCTCTGTTTCTTGAAAACATTTAAAAACTGCTTGATAAGACATCCTATTTATCCAGACGCTATTTTAAAGTAGCTTTAAAGGAAAATAAAAGAAACACAGAACAAATAACATTCAATATTTATTTGCTGATTTTAAAAGTGACAAAAGAAATTCTGCTGCATTCTGGACCATCTGCGGGGGCTTCACTGTGCATACAGGGAGAGCCACAAGAAGGACTTTACATTAGTTGAGCTGAGAGATCACCATGAGTTCCACTAAAAATTCAGATTTTCATCCAGATTTTTTATGTTATAAAATGCAGAATGGCTGAGTAGGTGTAACATGTTTCTTGTAAGCTTGGTTGGAGTAAGAGGTGAAGAGGAGACTGTGGTTAATAGATTAATTGGCGAGAATAAAGAGGCCAGTCCTAGAGAGGTTTAGTTGAAGTTGGTATTCCTTAATCAATATTTATATATGTCTGAGAGACAAGATATTGTAGCGATTCTCTGGGAGGGAGAACGACCAACTGACCACTCGCACACAAGTCACGTCTCTTTGAACCAACCAGGAAGTTGGCAGCCAATGGCAGCCACACAGGACCACTACAATATATTCTGAAACTATGGGTTCATCAGACGGGATTGATGGGTTCAGTTGGGAATTGTCTGTATAACAGTGGCATATGATGCCATGTGAGTGGATTACTTACACTCAGGGAGGTCGGGTAAACTGCAATGAGAAGGGTCCCAGCACTCATTCTTGGGGCACCCCTGTGGAAAGGTAACATTTATCCTTGACAAGACACACTGAAGGAATGCCCAATAAAGTAACCAGTAGTGCACTTTGCCTGAGATGCCCATATCAGACAGAACAGATAGCAAGATGTGGTGACTGAGCCTGCTGATAGGTCTAACAGAAAAAGCACAGAGAACTGACCTTCAGCTTGAGCTCCTTTTAAGGCTCCTGTTACAGACAACAAAGCTGTTTCAGTGGATCAGCAACTCTTGTAACCTGACTGCATCAAGGAGGTCATTCCAAGCAAGGAACTCTGAGACCTGTTTGAAAACAGCTCATTCGATAAGCTTACATAGTAATGACAGTAGTGGGACTATTCAGTATTTGTTTAGCTTGAGTAGGGTTGAGTGAAGGCTTCTTGAGCAGTGGTGTTATCCAAGCTTTTTAAATGCATTTGTTATTAAAGTAGTTTTTTCAACTGAAATTGAATTCCTTTTACAGCTGTAAGGACCCAAAGGCAAAAATATTACAGCTAAAATATATTATTTTCACAAGATTGCAGTGATATGACTTGATAGTATTAATGTCACTGTGATCTTTAGCTGACACACAAAATGTCCTGCTTAAACAAAGCATAAATAATTGATGCATCATGAAACAAGAAAATATGGCAAAGGAAACCCAGGACTGTTGAGTAACTAGAGCCTTTATTATTCAAGAGTGGGCCAGCATTCCTCATCCAAAAGTCCAGCAACTGGCCTCCTCAGTTCCCAGATGTTTACAGACTTTCGTTTAAAAAATAGGGGCTACACAGTGGTAAACATGGCCATGTCCCAACTTTTTCAGATGTGTTGCTGCCAACAAATTCAAAATAACCTTTTCCCCCAGTGGTACAATATTTTTTATTTTCTGGTGTGAGTCTGTGCAAAAGTTACATCATATTTTAAACACAAAAAATTAATATAGAAATGAATGCAAAAAAATCATATTCTAAAATTTGACTTAAAATACATTTTAATCTAGTTTCTATTATATATTTGGAAAGGGGAAATAGAAGGGCATTGTTAAAGGACTATGGGGAAGTAGAGGTTGGAAGTGCATTTGTGTGTGTGTGTGTGTGTGTGTGTGTATGCTAGTGTGTGAAGGACCTCCTGGTGAACTGCTCAGTCGCGAGCCGGGTCATGGGGGAGGCTGTCAGAGTGTGCCTGAAACAGAAACCAGTGAGTTCAGCCAGAGTTCACACCACAAAATGTGTGCGATCTGCTGGGACGTTCCAGGACGTTCTCTCTTTCAGCCTGAAATGTTCACACATACAGAGGCACTCCTGAGATAAGAATGACTGACACTTCAGTGTATGCCTTTTTTTTAACCCCTGAAACTAGAGCAATATTATTTCATTATTAGCCACTTACAGGCTAAACGTTCTTGAAAAGACTTATTAAGTAGTTACTGAGAAAATGAATTGTGTTTAATTGCTTCATTGATAGAAAAAAACGAGGTTTGATAGGGTTAGTCTTTTCCAGTAACTACAAATAAAGTAATGTGTCCATTATGTTACATTATGTTTGCAAAAGTGACGAATGTATGTGCTTACAGTTCAGTCTCAGGTATGTAAATGAGTTGATAAATAATCTGTAAAGTAGTTCATGTGAGCTTCAAACAGACCATGAGGCCAGTTTGGTAGCCACTACTAAAGCCCAATAAGACTAAATTGTTAAAGATGTAGTAGTTAATGAAAGGTGTCAGTTTAAATTTACTATTATAGGTCCAGGACGATCTTACAGTGAATAAAATGCTTTTCTTTCTTCCTTTGCATGCAACAGCCAGAAAAAAACACCACAAAATCACACACAAGTTATTTGTCAGTTCCCCAGTTTGCTTCAATTCGGTTCAATTCAAGTTCTCACCGTAAGAAATAGAAAGAAAAAATAAGCAATTAAAAGGTGCATTGTATGTGCGTAGCTGCATTCAGAAAACAGCTCTGAGGATAAAGAATGGTAGGATTTGAGTTAGTATGGCTAAATGAGAAAGGCCACTAAGCTAAGCCCCTTCATAGTGCTTGTGTGAGGACGAGGGCCGTGTGGGAAAACTGTCTGCTCGCCCTCATTCAAGACTTGCCTGGCCTATTGTCAAGCCAAGAGCTTGACCTGAAGTTGAACCCGATTGTCAGCCTGTAGTGGCTCAGGCCATGACTGAGGGAGGATGGGTCTCAGAGAGAGTAATCGGCTTGAGTAAAAATACTTTACGTACTTCTCCAAAATCGTTGCTTCAGAAATAATACATTGTTTTGTGATTACATGCCTGTACACATCTTCATATAGATCAAATAATTGGCGAAAATCTGCATCGATTTAAAATATTTTTCCGGAAATCAAGACTGTAACGATAACTTGAAGTTTCAGATGAGAAGAAAGCATTTCTTCCACTGGCAAACTTGGTTTAGAATCCACACTTGTTTCTTTGAGCCACAGGTGAGAAATAATGAATTTACAGCTTCAGTGGTGATAGCTGCAACTTCTAACCATGTTCCTAATGAGAATAGGTCCTCAGATCTATGCTTCACTGCTGAAGAGACTGCCGCTTGACTCCTCCCTGTCTCCTCTACTGAAGGGCCGGCGGCTGTGGCCGTGAAAAGCAGCCCCAGCTGTGGCCACCGGCGCCAGTGCGGCCCAGAGGAGGAAAACCCGACAACTTCTAAACAATTCAGCCTTTGTGAAACTACTGGAAGCCATCAGCCAAAAATCAAATGACCATAAGGCAGATATAAGCCAGATGTGGGGATTCCAGGGCTTCGCTCCAGCACGGTCCAGCCCAACTAAAGCTCATCATAGCCCGGCCTTGCGGTGGCAGCCAGGAATAGGGTCATACAGCGGGTACAGCTAGCCTGAATGAGACACACTCCATGATGCTGAGCTCATGTGATATGACCTCTGAAGACAGCTTTGGAAGAGATGGAAAAACCAGCTGCAGAGAAATCAAAGCTTTATAAGTGCAAGGCCATTGCTTTTGTGAGTTCAGTTCCTGCTTCTTGGCTTTTTATCGGGGGATTAGACCTTGATAAATCTCTCTTAATATGCAGTGCTACACCGTCCTGAAGCAATTTCCTGTCATTAAAAGGTGCTGTAAATTCAGGGATATTGCACCGGGGCTAATGTAATCTGAATTCCCTAAGCCATAAAGTCATAGACGTGCAGATTGCTGGTTTTCATTTCCGTTCCTATTAAAATCAATGACCGAGCCATGACAAAACTCTAAAAATTCCAATGCAATGCATTACTGGTTCAACTTAGGAATCAGCCTCGGTTACACTGTACCATTGTAGTAAATATTGGACCTTTAATACCATGAATCAAGTTGTTTACTTTTTAACAAAAATGCCTCAAGTTAGGCCTGAAGTAAATTTCTTAGAACTTTTAATGGTGCTCTAGACACTCTGTGTCCTTGTGATTGTGATGTAATGAAATATGACTTACTCCAAAACAGATAAAGTCATCGCAGGATTTGCGCCATATTACTAAATTTGAAGTATAGAGATTATAACAAGCTTTGGTCTAGACGATAATATCATCTAAGTGCTGTTCAGGCCAGTGTTTGGCGTCCCAGGGGCAGTTCTGAGGCAGCTCATTTGTTACCTCTCTGGCTAATTACCCCACAGAGTGTGAACCCCTGCCTCTACGCGTGACCTCTCACTCCCAGGTGTTGAACCACCGATTACTCTTTTCAGCTATTCAGCTTCTGTGCGACTCTGTTGCTCTCTAGGCCCAGCTGTGTGTGTGTGTGTTAATGTGTGTGTGTTAGTGTGTTTTGGCTAAGTCGCAAAGGATTTATTTCATAGTACAGGCACGCCACCATTATTCCCTTAAAATTAAAAGTTCTAAATCAATCTCAACAACCCATTTGGCTCCGCAAATCTTAACACACCCACGTCTAATGCATATTGTTATTAAAGGAACAATTTTCCTCTTCTTTTTACCTCCTTTGAAAACACCAGCTGTTTTGAAAACTATTAGAAGATAAATGGACCAACAGATTCAAAATTACCGGTACTTAAAATGACAAATTTATTTTATTGTTCTAACAAATTCTATATTCCTTCTTAGGTAAAAATGATTTATTAGACCAGTGGGGGTTTGTTTCAACAACAGTTATAATGCGTCCACACAAGCTTAACATGCATATTATTACTGACTTAACTCTGTTAAGTATCATCACAGTCATAAAAATGTCATACTATGTCTTTAAAACAGTTAACATCTATTAATGTAATGTAAACAGCTTTCTGTCCATTTATCATTCAAATATCCAAAAGAACACCAGAGGGAAAAAAACTTGAAAACTGTATCAAATACCAACCAAAAAGAAATACATTTTAACAATGTCACAATTGTCGCAAAAGCAAATTTATTACTGTTTTTTCAAAACTTGCCCAATGAACATGAATTTTGCTTTGTGTCAGATTGTGTATAAAACAAATCCCAGTTTGGCCAGTTTTGGTCAGACAGACCTGCTGTTGGTCCAAATGGACTACAGTTCAAGCATTATTTTATAAGTTAGAAATCTGTTTATTAAAGATTAAAGATTCTTTATTTGTCATTGTATCAGAGTACAACAACATTAGTTTGGTAGCTCTCAGACACCAGCAGCAGAATAAAGTGTAACATAAACATAAAACGTGATAGAAAAATCGAAAAATAGACATAAAAGGTGCAAAATACAATAGGATAATTTACATTACTCAGTAATGAAATCAGAATATCTTACAAAGTTTTCTGACAAAAACTACAGGTGTGTTAGGAGGGGAAGTTTAAATTATGAGCTTTGCTCAAGACAATGCTGAACTGATTAACTACACATAGACGCTCAACACTTTCAAAAGAATCTTTCAGCTCCAATTACATTCCCTAATTCTTATTCTTTGCTATTTCGAGCATGTGTATGACATTGGGAATTGATTACATATGGTGTGTTGAAGGCTTCATGGTAAACAGGGTTCAGCCAAGGGTCTCCAAGCTTTCTATAAAGAGCCATATTCCTGTGGTTTGTCTCAGCATGAGCTGTGTGTTTACCACAGGCTGACGCATTAACGTTGGAGTTTATACCCTCCCTCTCCCACATGGCTCAGACAAAAAAGACATGTCCTCTAATCTTAACCTCCAGAGGGCTACACATTGTAGGGTGTTTATAGAGTGAATCATTGCCCATGCTTTAAACTTCTGTTTATTTGGTTTGAGATGTGGATTCGAGAGCTAGCATCCAAAGTAAAGCTTCGGCCAATGCGAAACATGGCGTTTGTGGACGGCAGAACATATTTTCCAATGATGGATGTCCTGCGCAGAAATTTATTCAAAAGTTCTGGCTCAACCATCTTCCCTGAAAGATCAATGATGACTGATCTGACGGATTTATTGATAAGCTGAGGCCAGTCGTGAGGGAGAACTCTGTGATGTTTCTGATTTAGATCCCTGTGGGTCCTCACATCAAACGACCCCATAAATCTAACGGGAGCAAACACAGTGCAACAGGTCATCCAAAGGTAACTCTCTTCTTCTTCTGCGAAGGACCTCCATCGGTATTAATTAATGACCGAAAGCTTCCAAACACATCTGGTCTCTCGCTCAGTTATGACCGGACTTGCGTGTTTAAAGTGTGCGTAAGCTCTTTAAGCTGTTTCCTCTGTTCACTTGGAGCATTAGGAACAGCTCGTATCCTTTTCATGACCCGCTAACAGTTTTTTTGGTTCTACGTTGGTTAACGCCAGAGCTGCAGTAACAAGGGACCGGTTCCTCTGGAGCTCGACAAGGTTACGTAATTTGTGAGGAAGTGGCTGAGGTCGTAAATAACACTTCTGAAATGGCCCGTCTGGGGATGGCACTTTCAGTGTAGGCTCTTAATGTGCTGCTCGGTGAGCTTTACAAATACCCCTGAGAACAAGCAAGCTGTAAACTACATATACCCTGTTCCCCTGTCTGTTTGTATTTACCCCTGACTGAGCTCGAGCACTTCTTTTTCCAGCCCTGGAGGACTTCCATTTGACTTGCCCTTCCAAACAGTCGGTGTAGATGCAAAGGATATGAGAGATTTGGTAAAAGTCCATCCCAGTGTTTGGTGTTCAAGATCAAGTGATCTACATAAATGTTTTTCAAAGCCAAAGCGACAAAGATCTTTATTTCTGCTTTGTAGCAGAGCCTGAGACTATACAATAACATAATTTGTTAATTACGAGGGATATCTTGGTCTTTGTAGCATAAAATTTCAGGGGAGAACCCCAGAGACTTCTATGCCTTTAAATAGCCTGTAGTGTTATGAAATTGAATTGTACTGGTTAATCATAGGTCTTAAATTGGCCACCAGAAAGTAATCTGTTGATTTTCTTTGTAGCATCCATATATGTAAAGCTTAGCAAGTTATTATATTGAATAGGTCTTTAGGAATTGGACTGAAGTTCTACCATGATTGATAAGCGGCAACGTAATTTTTAAAAGTGACAGTGAACCAAACACAAATCACAATTTCCAATGACAGAGATTAGTTTTCTGTGGAAAAACATCACTCTGTTCCATTCCTTCTGTCCACTCTGACTACATGTGGATAATCAGTGGGTTTCTGTCAGATAATGAACAGAAAACGCTCTGGGTCAGATCCTTGAAAGTATCACCCTAGAAATGCTACATACAATTGGCCTGTTACAAGAATCAAATAAAACGTAAAAATGACACACAAGCTTCATGTTTAATCTAGAAAAATCCATGTGCAATGCCCTCAGCTTTGTGTTTTCACAATACAAAACTTTTACAGGAATAATAGCAAAAAATAAAACATTATAGCATTAAACCATTGTTTTAAAACCTCTCATAGTCTGAATTAAATACTTAACTGTTACACTTTATGAGTCTAATGAGACAAAGATCTGCATATCTGCTTCTGACTTCAAAATGACTGCACAACAGTTCTGTATGTGGTGTTCAGACTCATCTCAGTATCAAAGCTAATGCTAAAGCTTGTGTTTGTTAGGTCAAATGGTTCAAAGAAGCTAGAGTGCAAAGTGTGGACTAGCGAAGGAGAGTTGACCTGATCCTGCTCTGTGCTCGTTATGTAATTTTTCGCAGACTATGTCTGGAACTGGCTGTGATCTCCATGGCTCTGTTGTTGCCTGGCTTTGATCTGTCTCTATGATAACACCATTCCAGAAACCAGTGCTAATGAAAAACAAGATACAGCGGGACAGGAAGTTCATTGTGGCACTCTAAAACGGCTCTCAGCCGAGATGCTGTGAAGATAAGTCACGGCTCTCACTGTACAGTCTGTGCAGATAGGAAGTATTAGCATAAAAGGTCACACACTAATACAGCCAAGCTTTTGTTGTATTCTTCTTGGTATTTTCATTGTCTGTCTAACTAACATGGGGTAAATTTGTGGTCCTTAGTTCATTACAATTTCACCAAAATTTGGCCAATACTTTAAATAATCATAAAAATTATCATAATAAAAATGTATTTCTATTTTATTTTTTACAGCAGTTCTCACCGGTGAGGTTGCAAAAGGTGACCAAAATATTCTTTGTGCCATAGAAATCAATTTTGGAAAGAGTATAATGAACATTCCAAGAATCTGCAGTATTATGCAGTAGTCCTTTGAACTATAACCCCATTCATGTTTTTAATAATGTCATAGACATGTATACCATTAAGACAATTAAGTGTAACTTTGAAAATATAGTATTTTCATGCTTTATTCTGTGTGTAATGTAGGTTGATCAGGTATCAGGTTACAGACAC
>JBBIGC010000131.1:11847969-11862532 GCA_037576955.1 Lepidarchus adonis | reverse complement strand
TCTCTCTCTCTCTCTCTCTCTCTCTCTCTCTCTCTCTCTCTCTCTCTCTCTCACACACACACACACACACACAGGCCCTCCAACAAACTACGGTCTACTGGAGTCGTTGCGGGCACGGGTGGCACAGCAGCAGGGTGTGTTGCCCACGCTGAGTGTGTATAAAGCAGCGTATCCTCTGCACCCCTCAAGCGCTTTCTGCCAGCCACGGCATGCCAGAGCGCCACGCCTCATCTCCGGCAACAAGAAAAACCTGGAGCTGGACCACAGGTCCCAAAACCCAGCCAGCCTGCTGCCGCCGCTGCCATGTGTGTAATTCTGCTGTAACACACAGAGGAGCAACAATGATGTGCTTTTACGTCTATAAAGGTTTTTGTAAATTTTGTAATGTGCAAGTTGTATAATAATTCATGCGTAAAGGTAAAAGTGCACATAACGGAAGGGTTTTCTGTCAGGTTTAAGTTGAAAGAACAATAACCCTTCTCAAACACACCTGGTTGACCTCAGCTGATATTTGCCAGGTTTAGTGAGTGTGTTTGATGAGAGAAACTATCAAACTGTGCTGGACACTAGCAGGAATGAATGGATTCTACTAAATACCAGCAAATTCTGAAAACAAACATCACACCATCTGTAAAAAAGCTGAAGCTGAAAAGAGGATGAGCTTATACAACAGGACAATGATCCTAAACAAACCTTTAAATCCTCCATGGACGACCTCAAGAGACGCAAGCTGAAGGTGTTGGAATAATCATCACAGTCCCCTGATTTAAACATCATTGAAAAATTGGGGCAAGACGACAGAATATTACAGAACTAGAACCTTTTGCAGGAAGATTGGGAGAAAATCCCAAGAACAAGAACTGAAAGACTTTTAGCTCTAAAAAGCATTTGCAAGCCTCCCTAACAGGAGAAATTCAGCAAAAACAGATTTATGTATTTGTTTGTTTATTTATTTATGAAAAATAGCTTCCTCTTGCAAACTACATCAAAAATCTTATTAGATTTATGGATTTATTATTTTTATTCATCCTCAAGCACCTGTTCTTTAATTGTTTATATTTTTACTCATTGGCCACTGCTGCATAATCACCTTCTGCTGTTCTCTTTTATTGTCTTTTTCCCTTTCTAACTTAAAAATAACCCCAAATTCACCTTTCTGTATATTTGCATTTGAACGTGAGATTGTAACGTATAGGTGACAAGTGCAACAGTAGATTAAAACAAATGAATTTTCTTACCAGCACTGCTCAGTACACTCTCGCATCTCTCAAGAAGAAAGAACAGCAGATTTATAAAGAGTTTCCTACAGACAATATTGAGAATGATACTATGCATTTCCTGAAAAAAAGTTTTGTATAACAAGTATTACAATGCATTGGATTAGGCAGTTTGACAGGGTTGCATGTAACAATTAAGACACTTGTTCTAATGAAGGATATGGGAACATGTTCCAGAAGTTGTGATATCTGCCAGAGGAGGAAGTACTAATTTTGTAGGGTGCCCAAACATTTGCATAAGGCCATAATAATGTTATTTTTTATTTTTGTTCAATTTATGGCTGTTTTGCTGAAAATATTGTGCATTTTTCATGTTTTCTCTTCTTTTGTTTGAGGAAGTATGTCTCTTGTGTGTGTGCGTGTGAGAGAGAGAGATATAGAGTGAGAGAGAAAAATTAAATTGGCTCTATTTCCTGAGCCGTGTTTATCAATTTAGCCAGTAACGACTTGCAAATTCTATTTCTTGCACACATTCGCTGTAGATATGATTTGCTTCATTATTGTTCCAGAATGGCTTTGCAGACACACAAACTGTTCCACGTTGCTGAGGAGTGACTCATTTGTAGAGGTTGGGAAGTGGGGGGTGGGCTCTGGGGGGACTTGTCCAACTCCCATCCCATTAGGTGCTTAATTACAGTGAATCAAAGTGTTTAATTACTAGAAATTAAAGATGCTTATATTTGATGGTCAACCATCTGTGTCACAGTGCTCCTGCTGTCTAGGAACAGAGCTAAACCTTTCCATCTCTGCCTGTTTGTCAGTCACACAGTAGAAGTGTGTGTATTTCTAAAATGGTACCACTTCCATGTTCTGCCAGTTTAGTCTCCAACAGTCCACTGCACTGGCCACATGATGGCGCTATAGTTATAGCTGGTGGGCTTGCAGGCAGGCCATTGCAGAGCAGCGTATTTCATCTACTCTTGCTTTGATTGTTCTTGTGTGGAACTAACCATGGAATGATCACACATACTCATTTGTAAAGCACATTGTACTGAAGGTTGTATTATTTCATTAGAACATTGGTTCTATAGCCCAGTGGCTTTGCATTGATTTGATTTTATGCAGCCCTCTTAAAAGCTCCTCTTTCTTACTTTCACTGAGCACTACTGTACTTTTGTTTTCTCATGTTAAAAATGTAAGAATACTGTCAGTCACATAAGGGCACCTTTATTTATTCATTATATAATAAAATACAAATTCTTATGGAAGAGAGTACATTCTATAATGAAAAAAAAATCATAATTATCACAGTGTCCTTAAATATACTAAATTATACCAATTTCAGTAAAATAAAATAAAATAAAATATGAAAAAGACTAGTCTGCTTCTCTGGACTACTGGGTCACTCCCTAACAGGAGAAATTAAGCAATGACGTGCATAAAAATTCAGATTTATTTATTTGTTTGTTTATTTATTTATGAAACATTGCTTGCAAACTACATCAAAAATCTTATTAGATTTATGGATTTACTTATCCACTTTTCCTCAGTGGTTTTATTCATCCTCAAGCACCTGTTCTCTAATTGTTTATATTTTTACTCATTGGCCACTGCTGCATAATCACCTTCTGCTGTTCTCTTTTATTGTCTTTTTCTATTTGTATTTTTTTCCCTTTCTAACTTATACATTTAACTTGTATATTTGCATTTGAACGTGAGATTGTAACGTCTAGGTGACAAGTGCAACAGTAGATTAAAACAAATGAATTTTCTTACCAGCACTGCTCAGTAAACTCTCACATCTCTCAAGAAGAAAGACTTTCACCACAACAGATTTATAAAGAGTTTCATACAGACAATTTTGAGAATGATACTATGCATTTCCTGAAAAAAAGTTTTGTAATCGGTCTGGAAAGATGTTAGAATTATTATTGGAAGGTGGACTGTAATAAACTAGTATTAAAATGCATTGGATTAGGCAGTTTGACAGGGTTGCATGTAACAATTAAGACATTGGTTCTAACGAAGGATATGGGAAGATGTTCCATAAATGATCATCTTGAATTATTCATGAGTACAAATTCCCAAACAGGGGAAAAAAGCAAGTGCAAGCATGCTATGAATATCCATATGCCATCTTTCATAAATCCTGGAAATGACAAGCACTTGTGTTATTCATTACAGCAGCTTTAGTAATTGCAGCATTGCTTTGCTCTACATATTGATTAGAAGACGTTTTGCTTATAGTGGTACCGAGCAGTATATTTGAGCAAAACACTTTAAGCAGGAGCACTGGAGCATTAGCAAGATTTAGGAGTTTACTTAGACTCAAGAGTGGATGGGAAACCTCAATAACAAACAACTCTTATTGGAACAGCAGATCTATCTAGCAGAGAGTGCACATTAAATCTGATCTAGTTTTACAATTACTGGCATTAATAGCCTTGATATTTCACTTCTACTGCCACTGATTGAGACGACTGTGCATTGCAGTAACATATCAAGGGCTTAATCTGGTATTCGACTATGAACATTGAGTGTTTGCTCTTACCACTCAGTCTTTCGAGCTGACCATGCTCAAACACTGGTTTGAATAGTGCTTTTATCGGGCAGAGCAAGGACAAAAGGGAACAAAATGCCCTTGGCTGCCGAGAGAACCTTTAAATCTTCTGCAACAAAGCCTGGAGATATCTCATCAGCTAAGAATCTCATGGTGAACTGCCGACTGACGCAGTAGATAATGTCATCCATGGCAACGCACTGGAAGGCAGGGCAGTGGAGCATTCGCTTGGAGCAGCACTCATACCAAAGTCTGGCCACAGCGTGGTAGCGATACACGCTGATGCCCATGGAGGGGCTCACGTCAAACCTGTAAAGGAAGTTTCGCACTGCTACCATTTCCGTGGTCCTTTCTTTGCTGCCGACTATCAAACTCTGCCTCCAGACATCAGTCTTGGGGTTATAGCGTAAGAGCGTGTACCTTAATGTGCCTCCTGAGACGAACAACTCTCCATTGCAAGCTGTGGCCCGATGGGCAACTGCGAAAGTCTCATTGGGCAGTGGTGCGACAAAGCTCCATCTGTTGGTCCTGGGGTCATATCGCTCCACTGTTGACAGACACTCCCCTCCAATGGCGTAGACATGGTCCTGGAGGGCGACAAGTTTACAGTGAGGCCTGGCCTCATTCATTGGACAGATTTCACTCCAAATGGATGTCATGGGATTGTAACAAAAGACCTTCCTTGAAGGCACGGCTAGACGGTCAGCCCCTTGAAAGCCTACAGCTACAAACAGATAGTTATCCATCGTGCACATAGCACAACCTCTAGACAGGACCTCCTGCGGAATTTGGGACTGAAGGTGCCAGGTGTCTTTGTAGTCATCATAGTAAAAGAGTCCACTGGAAGCTTTATTAGCTTCATAACCTGTAGTCTGTGATAGAAGTCTACTCCATTCTGGTGACTCCATATCTGCCACCATTAAGCATCTTCTGCCTCTCATGCGTTGTCTCTGGATCTCATCACGCTCACCTGCTTTCAGACGGCCATACAAGGTTGGATCTCGTAAGACTTGAAAGTAATTGTCTGACATAACTCTGAGTGCAGCCTCCTGGAGAGCATGATGTCCATGTTTCTTGGCCAGAACCAATGTCTCCAAGCAGTTTCCTAAATGAAGTTTGCCTGTTAAACTCTCCAGTTCGGAAATTCTTGTGTTGTCTTGAGGAAAATTTAGAAACTTGGCCCCTGCTACATGTGGATCTTTAAAGTATTCCTTTCTGTCAAGTAGCATTTCTTTATTTGAACCACAAGAGCTTTTTGATATTTCATTACGAAGTGCTGGTGTGCAACTACCAGATGTTAAGGTGAGTGGTGAAGGGAATGGAAGCTGGTGTTCAGAATCTACTGCAGCAGCTATGTAGCTGTCCTTGCGAATTAATCCATGTTTCAGAAGTTTTAAGGGTTCTGGTTTAATAGGGGATAAAGTCTCCCCATCTGACTCATGAGTCAACTCCATATCTTTAATAATTAAGGAGGAAGGAAGGGGGCTTGGTGTTCGAGGCTGGTCCATGGGGCTGGGCATCTCTGATGGCTGTGTGTCAAACAAAGTACCAGTTTCGTAAGGTCCAAAAGCTGGACTTAGAGAGTGGGTGGGGCTCAAGTCAGAAACAGAATGTGAGGACGTCTCAACATAATAATCGTAAATCTTCCCTCGTACTCCAGTAATCTGCTCACCCTTTCCCTCCAGTACAAGATCTGCGTTCTCCATTTTGATCTCAGCCTTTGACTGGAATCTGGAAAAGCTTCCCAGGTGACCCAAGTCCTGCCTGAGCTCTCTGCCAACCTCAACACCGCCATCAAGTTTTCTTAGCAAGCATGGTGAACGACGCCCAGTGGGACTTGCCACATCTTTGTGGGCCACCTCAGGCAATGGTAAAGATTTGCAGTCTGTTGTCTTACCCTTTGCGTTGACCACATGTTGGCCCAGATCCTCCTTGTTAATCTGCCCTGAAGAAGTCAAATTTTCTGCTGTGTGGCATAAAAAGGCCTCCGTTTTGGACTCTTCCCTTTTTTGCGTGGCATTACTGTTCCCTGGTTTTAAGATGTTTTGCCCAGAATCCACAGAGGACTGTCTAGACCGGCTCTCTCCATTAGCCTCCTCTTTCGCAGTTTTGTTCTGGGGCTGTAACACCGTTTTGCAGTTGCTGCAGGTTTCGGGGCCTGTTCGACTGCCCCTGGGCAGAGGGATTCTGCTGTCAGTCTGAGCTTGGCCTTGAGCCCTGGAGCTGTAGAATCTGTAAGCCCAGGAGATGAGCAGAATGGCAGCCACAGACAGAGTCAGCTTGCCCAGGAGCTGCATGTCAAAGCGCACTCCCAGCAGATCCGCTATTGGCATTTCTGGTCTAGCAGGTTTGACGGTCAACTGGATATTGGGTGTTTACTTGGGATGCTGTCCCTAGTGCATCCCAGGCAGCAGACTTGCTGATGAGCACAGCAGAATGGTCAGCTCTTTCTCTTCTCACAGAGGGACTAGGAACCTGATACCTGCGGGGGAGAGAATTTGCATGCTGCACACCATGAGGGCGGGATCTGGGTATTGTTTCACCTGGTGCAGGCAATTGCCATAAAACCATGGCTCTAGAGCCACAGATATGAGACTATCTCTGAGAGCAGGAGGAACCTATGTCATCCTTTTTATCTTCAGTAAAAGATTACTATGATATAATGATTATTTGTTTATTTTTTTTCAATAGGCGGCTTCATTACATGTTCATTCTTTACATCTTCGGTGCAATAATCCCATATGAACAATAAGGATAAAGTGAGGAGTGACATTGGTTATTCTATTTGCAGATAGGTCTGTAGGATTATGACAGTACAGAACACACCCCAGTCATTACAAGCATGTGGCTGCTGTACATTTGCATTTGTGTTAAGGGTGGGGATGACTGATATCGGACATTAAATACATACACGAGCCCTATGACCAGGATACAGCTGTTTGCACAGTCAAAGCCGGCCAAGTTATTTGGCAATACTTATCAGAAATGTTGCATCATACATTACACAGCTACTATTGTCAATATATCTTTTTTTTCCCCAATGTTATGTATTCACTGGTCTTAAGCTCTATTCAAAAACAGCTGGCCTCTCTCCTGAGTACTGTGTCTCCTCACAAAACTTCTCAATGTCTGTTTTGGTGCTGAGAAGCTCTACTGTTACCTGATAGCACTGTCATTTAGCTGCTTTGGAGAAACCTGAACCAACGGGCACACTTGGGTCTGAATAATTCACACGGGACCGCTTCCTCAACCCCATACTTCTCATATGTCCAGTGGACCATTTTGGAGCATCAAGGAAATAATTGTTGCTTTTCCACTGCAGGGTACAAAATTGACCCTAATTGCCTTTTTCCGTTTGCCATTAGGTAAATCCGGTACCTTGTACTTTTTCCCACCTCCATGTGTGGAGTAGGTACCAAAACATGACATGAAACCACTGCTGAATGCTGTGTGGCGAGAAAGAGTTACCACACGACATGAGGGTTCTTGGAACTTCTGTAAAAACCTGCAATTCTTAAAAACTCAATGCTAGTAGTGACGCCAACCATCCCCATAACCATTCTCCCATGCTACTGTGTTCATCATGTGTCTAATAGCTACAACAGTTTCTTGTAGCATCACTAGCTGCATGTAGAGTGAACTGCAGAGGAAAACGAATGAGGAACCAGATACCGTGTTGGTATCATGGAAAAGTGACTAATGAGTTTGGCAGCAGGTTTTTCTGTTTGGCACTGTCCTGTTACGATCAATATTGAGCAAATTATAAAGCAAGATTGTGTGGTTTTAATCACTATCCAAATCTATAATTATTTCCACAATCACAAAGGCCTTTTTTATGGCCTATAGAATAATATCTGCCTGTAAACACTAAATGCCTACGTACATTGTTAAAAGGTCTCAGCCCAGAAGACATATTTCCTTACATTGTTCTATCTTAAAGGCCAAAGCACTGAAATAAACAATACATTATATATATAATAACATCATTACTGTCAAATCAATGTCATATTTATCATAAGATTTAACCACGTACACCATTAACATCTTTCAAATTCATTTCACAAACAAATGACAATGAACTCCTCATGTAATACATTTCCATTTCTATCTAATCGAATATCTATTTTTTTTCCCAACAAATGTAGGGAGAACCATGTATTCTTGATCCTTTCTGTCACATATTGAAGTCATAATGGTTTGATTCTCCTGAGGCTGTGGATGGAAACATTCTTTCTCACATGAATGTGATCATTCTGTAAACAAACTAATGGCGTGAGTGTTATCCTGGCAGAATAATTAAGCCATTAAACCGTGGTTTTGAGCACTTTCTAATGCTTTTATTGTAGTTTGACGACGCTGATGCCTTCCGTGAATATCAATTGAGATGTGAAGAGGCCTAGATCGTACTGCAGGGGCTCTTCACATCTGCAAAGGCATTTAAATGCAACAAATGCAAGAGGAAAAAATACCTAACTGGCAGAATTATCAGTGGGGAAAAAGCATTCTTCTCTTCATGATGTTCTCAAAGCAACCTGGAGAGAGAAACGTGCTAAGGTGAAAACACAAGCCAAATAGGATGGGGACTATTTTCCCTATTTTACTAAGCCCATAAAATCTCCCCCCCTACCTAGGCTTCAGTCCTAATCCTTTAATACACGGTGTGTCTGGAATAGCTTAAATTGCAATTCTTCAGGACGTGAACTAAATAAATAAATAAAGCCCGCAGGATTACTTTGCGCGAGGGCAGTCTGGGAACAGGTGAGTGGCAGAGGATGAACTTATGCAACGGCACAAAAGGGTTAAACAGTCCTGTCAACAGATGACACTTCCCTAATGATTCCCAAGCTGCAAGGCTTTAGAGAGTAAGGCCAAGAAGACGAGGTTTTGAAGCCGGACCAGCTCTCATCTTTTTGAACCTTTCTGCTGCATTAGAAGGAGAGGCTGGTGGTGCTGTGAAGCATACCCGCAAGGGCTCACTTCAAATAATCGGCCTGCATGGGGACGGAAGAAACCTCTCATGTACTGAGCGCAGGGCATGTGAGAAAGACAGGGCTTAACCATGCTTTTATGTTATCTTCTAAAACTAAACCAGCTGAAAGGTGCTGTTTTTTTTTTTTTTAAGAAATGGCCCTGTATCACGGTAAAACGTTTTGGTCACACTTTTTTCTTGATGGTTCCATTTGAAGTAATGGCAAATGTTATTAAAAGGTAACTAGAATGGGGGTTTTGAATCATTGCTGCTCAGTCCACATAGTCCAAGACCTTTTCACAGTTCCATAAAAGTGTTACGCCTGCGTGAAAGTTTTTTGGCCCATGGTGCAGCAAATCAGAACAGAGTTCATTTACATATATCACTTTTAAAGACCAAAAACAACATGTTTAATGGCCACGTGAAAAATGACCACAATTTAACACAAATACTTGACCACAGTGGGGAAAAAGTGAAAACACATGAAAGATTTTCAATGATCTGTTCAAATGACCAATCTGCCAAAAGCATTGTTGGAAGGGTTGAGTCTAAGGTTTTTAGGTTGAGGTTATTTTAACTGAATACACGCACTATGAGAAGGATTCCGTCTAGAATGAAGTGTTGGGCACAACTAGGCAATTGATGGTTCTCCTAATCATTCCCCTTGGAAAATAAAATGCAGTCCATGAGAAGGTTGAAAAACCAACCGCTACATGTCCAAAAACTTCACTTCTTCATTTGTTTCTTCTAAAATGAAGGTAGTTAGTAGGGCATTTGTAAACCTTTACAGAAATGTTACCAGCCTCTGCTCTTCTGGAAAGACGACACTAGATATTGGAATATTTCCATGTTACTGCTTTAAGCCACAAGAGTGTCAGTGGGTTCAGGAAGTGATGTTGAGTTCCAGATCACAAACCCCATTAGATGGTGTTCACTATTTTAGCTAAAAATGCTCAGTTGTGTTTTAGAAATTAGTGCCTTGAAGGAGCTGAAGTCCGTGGTATCTACACACTTTACATTATTAGATAAGTTACACTACATTATTTGAAGATTGGTTAAAACAAGGTAAGAATCTACGAAGAATCTGAAGTGGATTATCAAAACCAATCGTTACAAAACAGGAGAACGAAGAAATCAATTTTGTACAAAATTTAAATTCACTGCAATGTAGATGTAGTAGATTTGCCATTACAAACACTGATCTACCAGATTGGCATAGCATGCTAAAAATAAACGGATGTAGACTACCTGACATGTGACTACTGGTCACATAATTGCACTGGGGACTGTAGAATGGGTGACAAGACCTCCTAACATCTTTATTGACACCCTTATATTGCTAGCTTCACAGTTTTGCACCCATGACACAAGAGCACCTACAATACTCATGAATCTATTTCATGTCATGTAGACTGACCCTGGTCAAATGACTATTGGCTATCTAAGTGAAAATAAATACAGAGAACACATTTCTGCACATATTATTGCACAGTTGATGTTTGTTAAGCATTTTAATACACATATAGGAGGAAAAAAAAGATACAGAAAAAAATGCCATTTTTATGTTCACTGTAGAGGAGGTTTACTTCTTTTTGCAAATCAACCAATCCTGTAATTTGACCCAAAGAGTCAACCCTTGTTTCTCTTGACCCGGGATAAACTGCGCTAAATCCAGCACACATTCCTATGAGCACGCACAGCCGAGTTCGAGTTGATCATCTCCATTTTTTAATACGGGTGATATGAAACAAATGCAACAACCCTGTTTACACTCAGCTTCCTTGGAGGGAGGGAAGGAGGGGTGGGGGAGTATGGTGGCTAACATGATCCTAGCAGTAACTGTTAGGAGAGAGTTACATACTGTACACAATGCAGGTCACTGAATATATTATGCAACAAGAAAAAGAAGGGGAGCAACAGGTGGGCGAGTGGCGAAGAGCAGCCGCCAAACAGATGTAAGGGGAGAAATAATCGTCAAACGTCACATGCACCACGACCCAGAGGAAGGCGGACATACACCATGGATAAGGATGAGTTTTTCTTTCTTTCCGGCACTGGTACGGAACATGTGAAATCAGGAACAGGGAAGTCTATCGATGGCGATTTCACTGTTCTTTAAAAGCCTTGGTGTGATGGTTACTGGGGATGACCAAATATAAGCAGTAAAGCCATTAAATGCTAACCTGTTCATCCTTCACCTTCCCTTACACCCCATAACCCCTTATAACCCCCTTATAATTTGATTCATTTTTTATATACTTCTCATTATTTACAGGGATGTACACAAAATACATTTAAAAAGAGGGTCTTTTTTTACTGTTCAAAGAAAATTTCACCAGTTCACAGGATTTTTTAAAATCAAGTCTTGTTTGTACATTCCAGCCATGAGCCATTCGAGAAAAAATGAAAATAATAGTGAAAAAAAAGTGTAATACTGTGCTAAAAACACAAAAGAATGGTGTCCAAAAAGGGATCGTGTTCTGCTTGTGCTAGAGTACAGGATTGTGTGGGCCAGCACTGGTGGAGAAGCAGTTACTGTTTATTGTCCTTCTTTTTCTTTGTGTTCTTAACCCACTCCACTACAAATCCTTTGTGAGTACTTCTCCAAGAAGCCCTCAGTGGAGGCTCCTTCCCGTTCTTCATTTCAGATCCCTCATTGGCTGACACGAAACAACGACAACAAAAAAAAAAGATGAGCTGTGTGTGAGGCGATGGGATAGACATAAGGTGGTGCTTCTTCTTCTTTTTCTTATATTTCTTATATATTTTATTGTTATATTCACTGATAATATTGTCATCCTCTTGATTGATTTTTTCATGTTTTCCCAAAAATTACAGAGGAAAAAGAAAGAACGCAGCCTGGTGAGGATGCCGATGTCCACCTGAAAGACGGATACGAAGTGGGTCTGTTCACAATCTGTTCGGGTGTGTGGGTCGTGTTCGAAAGAGTGTATGTGCTTGGTCGGAGCAGGCGCGTGAGTGTTTCCCCTTCTTCTTTTTTTTTAACCCCCCTCACACTTCTCCACTTGCGAGGAATGCTCACGTCAATATGGCAGTCACTGTGAGGACGAGCGGCAGCCATGTTAGACAGAGCATGTGCAAACCTGGGGCTCCACCTGCAGAAAGAAAAAGAATTCATACTTCATTACCAAGTTCATCACTGGTCTCTGTTGGTCTACAACGCATCCACAACCAAGGCAACATTATAAACTAGAGCTGGAAGTCACCACTGACAACAACAAAAACGTATTGTGTGGAAAGTTTTTTGACTGTGGGAGAAAACCAGAGATCCTGGCAGAAACCTAGACACTTATGGGGAAACACAGACAAACAAACTCCACACAGAAGGACCCTGACCAATATCAGGGTGACGGTGCTAACCTCTGCACCATCATACCCACCCAACCTCATTTAGTATAGAGAAAAACACCTTATACATTTTTGTCACATTTGTCAGTTGTGTAGATTACAACAGAAAAAGACATGAACCAGGTGATAAAGTGTGGAAATTGTATGTAAATGTAATAAAATGTTTCTGCTCATGAAATTATGTAACTATGGTAATTAGAGATGGACAATGGCATTGGAATCCTTTAATCCTTTAAAATAATGTAGCATAGGACGATATGTACAAGAACAGTATCAGCATCTTTCTCCAAATCACACATGCCAGATTAATTTAGTTCCATTTTCCATTAACTTTCCATTAAGTTATTGTTATTTATGACTATTTTTTGCTGCAGTGTGAAGGAGCCAAAACTAGGGATGCATTAATATATCAAAATCATATTGGCATCTGCAGAATTATTGAAAAAAAAAATCAGCCAGATGCTTAGAAAGAATGTGTAAGTTTTAGATTTTGAGTAGATATCAATTTCTGCATAAAAAAAATGCAGCATCTGTATCTGCATCAGGGGATATGTACATAAAAATTTCACCTACATATCCCACAACTGCATCTCTACAGCTAATTACATTTATAGTCGTATGTAAAAAATTGGAACAAACCAACTCAAATGACAATCAAATGAGTTTTGCCCAAATTATTGCCTACGAATGAAAATAGTTTAGCAAAACACTGATGATTCTGCTTTTAGTTTTGATAGGGAGCAAATTTGCATCCTCAGAGATGCCCTAGCCATCCAAGTCAAAAAGGGCATAATATGTTGTATGTCTCAGACGAAGCACATGCCAGCCTTTATCCTCCCAGCTTGGCAGCACTGTGAGCCAGTGTGAGCTCTAGCTAGAGGGTGAGAAATGGCCGTGACTAACTTAATGAGGAAAACTGGGTAAAACTGTCAGGTGCATGAAAGAGCTAACTGCACCTAACTAAAATACTATCACTCAGGATTACAGATGGGCACTGTCAGAACAAAAGCAGTCAAAGCCAATTTTGCAATGGAACCGAACGTCTCCCT
The DNA here is from genome assembly GCA_037576955.1 of Lepidarchus adonis. NCBI lineage: Eukaryota > Metazoa > Chordata > Actinopteri > Characiformes > Lepidarchidae > Lepidarchus > Lepidarchus adonis. The sequence goes on along the minus strand of JBBIGC010000131.1, from coordinate 11,849,368 downwards.
TCCAGCCCTGAGCATTTCTACACACCCCAGCCAGAATGCTGTATCACTTCAGGTGAAAACCTCCACCTTCAGGTGTTTGGACTCGTATCAGCAGAGTTTATCACATAGTCTAACAAAATAAAAGCAGTTTGCTTCATTTCACAGAGAGACCTCTGAGCAAACATGAGTATATGGAGAAAGCCTCTCTCTATGCATGGGTGGCTCTCTGAAGCTCTAACGGAGAGGATAAGCAGACAATGACCAAGCAGCTTTGTAGATCTGCAGATACTGCATTATAATTGCCTAATGCACTGTAAAGGGCTTTTGACTGAGCTGTACACTAATGCCAAGTGACTTCAGGCGCAACTCATACACACATTACACAATTTCCAATAAACATGCAAAAGACGATGGCCGACATGAGCATTTTAAGCAGCATTTTGTCAAAGAAGATTATAAAAGTTTGTCCTCTAACGGCTTAAATAGTTTCTCACAGGGCCCCACTTCCCAAACACGGACTAAATCCAGTCTCAAAGTGAACTGCAACTACACATTTTCAGCCGGGTTTTGGCTCAAACACATTATTGTTCACGTTTATTCCTCTTAAATTAATATTCCAGTGTTTTTCCAACCTGGCCCCACTGAATTGCATCATCATCGATCACAAACAATTTTAATGTTCAGTGTTTTCTGACAATGGAGCAACACAGAAGCTCCACCCTTGCTCCACCAAACTCATAAATAATTGCATATTATTTTGGAAAATTATAAGATTGTTTTACAAATTAATTTATTTAATTAATCCATTCATCCACTCACTCACTCATTCATTTTCTGACCTGCTTATCTTAGCCAGGGAGGACCTGAAACTTGTTGCAGTAGACAGAGAAGCATCCTGGACAGGTGTTTCTCTAAGACTCTAAGGCATGGTTTTTTGTGGTTGTGTGTTTTTTGACCCAAATCTTGGACACAAGACATTTTTACTGAATAAGACTTTGTGCTCACATTGTGATTCTGTCATCACTTAAAGATTGCTGGCCAGCTGTATGTTTCACTACAACACAGCACAATTAAAGTGCATGTTTTAACGTATGTAGTGCAGTGTGTGAAGCACCAAATAAGGATCTTTCTTATAGTTTAACTTATCCGATATCATGATGACATGAAGTCATAACCAACGCCACTGGAATTTTTATTCTAGGGCTAAATCTGGGTATGGCAAGCTGGCCGATAAAGCCTGGACATGTGTAAATAGTGTTGCTTAGTTTGGCCTTAAACAGTGTTGGATATTTCTGATCTGAAATAAGAAAGTAAGAAGTAAGAAAGGTTCATTTGCTGTGTTAGATGCTCTCTCTCTCTCTCTCTCTCTCTCTCTCTCTCTCTCTCTCTCTCTCTCTCTCTCTCTCTCTCTCTCTCTCTC
>JBBIGC010000131.1:11811956-11838335 GCA_037576955.1 Lepidarchus adonis | reverse complement strand
TGTGTGTGTGTGTGTGTGTGTGTGTGTGTGTGTGTGTGTGTGTGTGTGTGTGTGTGTGTGTGTGTGTGTGAGAAGGGAGTCAGAAAAGGACAAGAGACCATGCTTCAGTCTGCAGCTAAACGTTTCCTGCATACAGAAACACTTTCAAGATAAAAAAGCATCTTGAGGGATGAGCCATCCCATAATATCAATAATACAAAGCCGTGTTTCACCACACTTTAGTAACTTAACAGCATGAATAAATCATTTGTTTAATGCTGTTTTATTCTCTTTTTCTGGTTATTTTCTCTAAAGATTCAATGTATTCCAGTTAGCACAGCATTACCCCCCACCACCACCCCCAAGCCTTTGACTGAACTTTTACTTAAGAATTCAATCAATAATCAAAACATTTCCCTGCAGAGAAAACCAGAGGGAGTCTGCTTATTGTAACTCCACGGCTTCATTTAACCCTCCTGCTCACACACTCTCATGTAATGATTCTACGTTTACATGCAGACAAATACTTCAGTATTAATCTAAATTGGCTGTAAACCAATGTTTTACTCCTTGTAATGTTGCTCATGATGCTGCACATCAAACCGGGACTACATTCTGGGATATACAGGCTTCATGTATGCGGTAAATTAGGTAAATTATATGTATATATTAAATATGTTTAGGATTTTCTGAAGATAAATCTTTCTGCACTGTTTTTTGCCATACAAGCAAATAAATTTGGCATAAAGCCGCGGCCACACTGAACATTATTGGCGGGGTGAAAAATAGCTGATTTACTTCAATAGGAAACAACTTAGAAATTAATATGGATTTATGAGTTAAGACTAAATTAGCAAAATCTTGGGACTCGACTTTGACATCATTACTGACCAAGATGGAAAGTGATTTTTATATCATGTGCATTAATACAAATCTTTATTTACTCAAACATATCTGTGACAGTTACCCATGTACCATGCATTTAGACATTTTGGAAGGGTACCTAAAAATAAAAATGATTATTAATCCTTAATATACTACTACATAATTTAATTATATATAAGATTCTTATTGTCAACATTTTTGCAGTTCACTGTGGTACAGTATATGTCACTTTCGGATGTAGCATTTAGGACTAGCCTATATTAACTTGAATGAATAAAATTAATAAATTATTTAAATGGACACTTGCCTGTACTGACTCTTGACCTGACTTGATGCTTGCACTGACTTGTGACCTGTGTCATGACTTGTCTGTACTGTTTTAATTCGAGTCAGACTTGTTCCCAACTCTGTGTATATTCCTTCCTCTTTTCAGACATTGGCCTCTTCTAAAAGCTCATGCACCCTGCCTCGCTAGAGTCATTATAGCATGGTCTGACTAGGTCTTTGATTTTTAAATTAGATTAAAACATGTGGTCCAGACTGACACTGGTCACACTGTACACAGGTAAATGCATAGACTGGTCCACTGACTCTCACATGGAGAGTGAACATATTCTGTAATAACATGCACGATGACAGCTTTATGAGGCCTAAGCAAACGTTTAGTAATATATGAGATGTCAGAGTCTTTTTTTGTGGAGAGTCATCAAACCAATGGTTTGGAACAGCAAACTACATCATTAGGAACAACATCTTGCTATAGAAAGCTTGGCAATGCATTTTTTTTTAAAGAGCAGGCATCCTGAAGGGTGCACCTAATATGGTTATAATCAACTAAATGTTCATATTATAACTTCTAAATGTCTGGTTCAGTCAAGTTTCATAGCATCAAGCTATTGTGTACATGTAAACAGTTGTTGAGAAAAACAGTAGGGTTTATTAGCAAGCAAAGGAGCCCATGGAAGGTTTGAGGGTTATTCAAAAGTACAGGCATGTCACAACAACAAGGCAGTTCACATACTGGCAAAGAATATTCACTTTCACAAAGGAGACTTGGAAAGCATTGTCTGTGTTTGACAAACCCACTAACAAAACTAGCAAACTAGTGTTTTCTAAGCAGATTGTGTGTAACAATGTGCTGTCCTCACACTGTCAAGAAAAAAAGTTCTTACACGATACTTTGCATTTTCACTCACTGGCCATTTTATTAGCACTACCACTTCAATTTGTCAGCTGCCCTCTACTCTGTCCATCACTGATCTGTTTCTGCTATGCCTCAGTGTCCAGTTTGAAGATGTTGAAGGCTTCAGGTTCAGCTCATTTACTGCCAGATTTAATGGGTGAGTAATAAAATACACATCCCTATTGTTTGAACAATGAACCCTGGCTTCTATCTGGGGTTTCTGATAAAGTGGCCATGTCTGCCTTTGTACATCGACCATCTGTGTGGTTAAAGTCTTAATAAAGTAATTTATCATTGCTTTAGGGCTGTGGGCCAACCGACCACTGACAACATTCACAAAGGATGAGAGGCAATTGTAAGCTGATGGAAGGCTCTAGTTCTTTCTTATCATCTTGGCGTGTTTGGGCCCTTAAGCTTGAGGTGCATGATGCAACCTTCGGACATTACACCAAAACTCCCCTTGCAGCCTTTATATCCTCTGTTATGTTCTTTTCAGATATACTGTTATAAAAGATAGAAAAGGATAACTGACAGCAGTAAAAACTAGGATAAGAACAAGTTGCTCATGTTGTATTGTGGGAAGTTAGTAGCGAGCATCATCCATCTGGCTCAATAGACTGGTCTGAACATATGACTTTTAAAAATGACCGATATAAGAGTGTAGCTCAACAACGTGTAATTGGACTTCTGCATTCACACCCTGATGATAGTGAAATGAGTTTGTGCTTGCTGGTGAAATCAGGTCAGATAAAAAAAGAAAAATATGGTGGAAAGGCTTAATGGAAACCTTTCTATCACATATCCCCTTTTGGCTTTTACATAAATTGAATTAAGAGATGAAGATAAGTCAAAATGAATCTCATGTCCAAAAGTGTCATTAGAATATTGGGCAGGAAAATTTGACTCAATGCATAGGGAAGAACGGATACGGAAATTCTGAGCTGACAATTATAACCAATAACAGCTCTATATATGCCTCCTTTTCCTTAGCAACAGATTTTAGCGAATGAAGTTAGAGAAGCTTTACAGAAACTAATAAATGTTGGAAATTGTATACCATCATAACAAGGCAGCTTTACTGTCATATTTCACATTTATATTGTTGGAATTTAAATTGAAAAATAGCTTTACACAACAATTGCTAACTTGCTAATGATTGGTGACATTCTATAAACCTAGGTGATATGAAAAAATCTGTAGACTCAAATTAAACGTTGTCATGGCCAGTACTAATAATAATACAGGTGCTCTGTACATTGGCGGTGGTGGTGTTATCCACTATATTTTCCATTTCAAATATCAACCAAAAAGTGACATTAGGCGTTATACAGTGCCAATGGTTGTTATTGGTTGTAATTATTGGCTGTTATTCCAATACCATTTCCAATAATATATCAGCTATAAATGTATCATGCACCCCTACAAGCGGGGTCACTTTTTAAACCAAAGATCAGCCAAAGGGGATACAGATTTTTTTTTATCCCATTATGAGTCACAGTAGAAGGGAAAGAAATATACTGTATATCGGTGATCTTATCTAACTTTGAAACCCAGGGCCATGATCCAGTAGAGGATAAAGGAGAACATAAATTTCCATTCCATTTACAGCACAAATTTTGGCTGGATGTTCCAGTCAAGCCTGTTTATAGTGACCATTCTTATTATTTAAAAGGGAACTTTAAATATACACATACACAGTCATCATTTGATCAGATGAGCAGGATGCAGGCTGTGAATCTGTCTGATCTACAGCCTGAGCCCCAGCCAGTCAGTCGCTGTTGGATAGAGGCACTTCAGCCATAATAATAAAGCAACAACAATAAGTAATAGTCTAATAAAACTGAATTGCCTCATCATCCGTTGACTCATTGCTTTGTAAATCTACAAAAGACGATTTAAAGGCGATGGTGTATCAGTCTCCTAAACTCTTTCTCTCTGTATGCCCGCTCCCTTTTATGAAGACAAGGATAGAATCATCCTCAAAGCTACTGTTTTTTTAATTGTTTGTGGGAGCTCTGGTGTTGGCAGACATTGATAGTAACACAAAGACAAATCTGCTTGCTTGACTTCCTCGCTGAGCTGACAGAGCACTGAAGTAGACAAGCTGTGCCTATGACAGAAAAGTGCTAACGGCTAAATCGGCATGCGCACATACATGCTCGTGTGCTAAGCCAAAATTAGCACATGTAATTCCAGACACAAAAAATTACACCTGAAAGCTGAACAGATGGCTGGTTTGGTTTTTCAATCGGACATTATCCTGCCTTGTGGCAAGCATAACAAACAGCAAGAAAGCACAAGCAGAGCTAAATTAGCATTCTGCACAACAAAGACAGTGAAATGATTTTCTTTATTATTACAGGTCACTCTGAACACCATCCAGATTTCACTGGAAGATGAGCAGTCCCAGTTATAGAGGTGGACCAACAAAATATAAGGCTCAAATTGTCAGACTCTCCTAAAAGTCATCGTTACTTGGTGTGTTATTAAATTAGGGTGGAGCAGAACTCCAAGATCACCAAGATTAGCACCAGGGCTACCCAGTCTATGTAGTCATAGCATTCAAGGTCAACAAAGTTATACTTATTTATGCATTTACTCTGTAGTTTAGCATTTAGCTCTTTTAGCCATGTAGCTTGTAGCTGGTACTAACTGTGCTGTTTATATATTTCTTGCTGTATAATGCAGTAGATCCCTAAGACCAAGGCATAACATATGAAGCAGGTGGGATGCTTACATGCTGAAAGTGACTATTTGTCATTGAAAACACACCGTCACACAAAATGCACCACAGCAAAATGCGACTTCTGTGTTTAAGCCATCCACACATGGAGCAGTGTTCAGCTATCAACAAGGCCTGAGGAGCAGTACAGAAAAACCAAAGGGATGGTAACAGGACTGTACCTTGCTCAAGGGTAACACAGTGATACCTGGACTGGGACTTGAACCTGCACCCTCCAAGTTTCTAACTACTAAGCTATCACTGCCTGTAAGTATGTTCAGGTGTAGCATATACACGGCATGCTAAGTAGTAGCCTATTATTGTCTAGTGCCACGCTATTTATTAGGCTTATTAGGTATCATTATGTGATTTCAGCCAGAAATCAGGCTAATTAGATTCAACAACAAATCTAGGTGGTATATGGGGGCTTGGTGGCTTGAGATCAGACTGATACACATGGTATATTGACCTGTTTTTTAAGAATGGCCACTATAGCAGTTAGGTATCACAGACTTAACTGCACACGCAAGATCCAGGCTCCTCATATCCAAAACTGAATGCGGCCCCGGTTTCATCAAACCCCATGCACTTACCCCTGGAGATCCTACCTGGAATCCTTGGACGGTGATGCGCACCGTATCCCCTACCTTTGCCCTTGCTGGGGTCATCAGGAGCTTGGGGCCTTTTGGAGCCGCTGTGGATAAAGAAGACAAAGAGAAAGAGCAGGTCATCCTACTTTGCCGTGTCAAGCTTAAAGCTGAATGGCAGCCAAAAGTATTATCAATTAAGGTCACGGTCCTGGACATTGAGGTCATTGTTTAGGACTCTAGGGATTCCTACTTGCTTTCATCTGAGGAGCTGAAGAAGATTTATTCCCCTAGAGAGACAAGGAACTAAATTGGGTAGATACTCATTACTGGAGGAGAAACAGAGCGTGTGAGGCAGAGTGTGGAGGTAGTGAGATAAGAGACACTCTGAGAACTAATTCCCTTGTCTTGTACGGACGGAAGCCCCCAGATGGGTTTAATTTGGTCCCTGAGAGAGGGTGGGTGTGGAGAAAGAGGAGAGTCCAAAAAAAAGAAAAAGAAGGAGAGTCATATTGTGACCTTCTGAGACGCTGAGTGATTTCTCCTGTGTACACAGAGGGGAGATAAGTCTCAGGTTCTGCCTGTGTCATGAAAGCGAGAAGCTCCACTAGCTTCAAGAGAAAACTCCCACCAGCCCCCTGGTCATGGGTCTTTATGGGAAAGAAGATTGAATGTTATTGAGGATTCCAATTGGCACCACTTTAACTGGTTCTGCATCATTTGCCATGATCACCAGTTTCCACGGTCCAACAAAAAATCAGGTTTGCAGACCATATGTCAGCGTTCCTACATAATTCCAAAGCTGAGCTTTGTAAATAGGGATAGGCTTTGCAACAATAATAAAAAAAATCACCCATTACCGTCTTTTTCTATTTTTTTTAAAACCCTTGTTATGCCTAATACTGCTCTTTGGCTGCTAGTCACAGTGGAGATAATCCAACTGTTGGAAACAACGACTAATCACTCCTTCAGTCATCAATCAAGTCACATGCGCGTCCGGCAATGCTAATGAGGCATCTTCCGGTTTTAGTCAGTTTAACGATTATGCCATGCTGCTGCCTAATGGATTATGATTTCCATCCTAACATCTGTAATGGCTCCTGAGAATGTGGCTTTCACACATAAATCAAGTCACAGACAAGACACCGCACGAAAATATGAACAAACCCTTTTAGAGGGTCCTTTTTTACATTATAGAAATGAGTTCTGATATTAGGAGCAGACGGAGAGGTGAGAGAGATTTGGAGAGGAGATACACGGGAGAGATTAAGAGCTTGTCGAGACATGAATCATGAGTCGATGGCTCCATCGATTTTTTCTCCTAAGAAAACTGTTGAGAAACACAGGCGGGGGCATTGATATGGATGGCGCTTCTGATAGAAAGAGCAGGCACTTCGAAACTGACCCCAGCTTTTTTCTGCATCAAGTGGTTGAATTAAGGGATCAATAAACTGGATCGTCTATCCAGAGCCTCTGTGTTGAAGGTGAGAACAAGTCTCTAGCCTGTGATATTTACTCACTCGCCGCATTTAGCCCACAGCCCCGCCAGCTCAGGCCATCTGTGGCCATACATCACAGCATGGCCTGCACCTATGGGGGTATTTCTGAGTGCTGCTTGTGACAGAAAGCATCATGGAGAAGTGGGCTTGTTGAGGATGGAGATGATGTGACGCTCAGGAATGGCCTGGGCCGCCGTCCAGCAGGAACAGTTGGCAGCTCGCGTCATCACCTTTGATTACGACAACACATTCTGCCACGGATCTGCCGCCGAATTCAGAGGGAAGGGGAGGGGAAAGCCACAGTCCAAGGTTAATGACAGTCACTGTTTTAAAAGTGGAATCACTGTTCAAATGTTTGTAGACTGCTTTTCAATCAGATACTGACATACTGTAGAATGAGGCTAGCACCGTAATAAATTAATTGCAAGGGATAAAGGGATAAACAGGGGTGGGAAATGGTGTTGGCAGCATGAAGCATGAATAAGGATTGCTTTTGGCACATATATCTGCACAAATGACATAAGGGAAAAATATACAAAAAATACAATTATTTATTTATGTAATACATACATACAAACAATATTTTTATACATATAAATAAATTTGCATCTAAAATTACAGGAATATTTCACAGTAGATTCCACTGCATTCTATGAAAGGGAGGGAGGGTTCATATTAATTCAATATTATTTCAATAATTAATTTTCATACATCAGTCGTCTCACATACAATCAATTAATGTATGTGAGAGCTGAAACTAAATGTTGAGGCTGAAGTTTAACACAAATGAGATCAGACAAATTTCAGACAGGATTTGCTCGAGTCACAAAAAAAATATATGGTACATTTATAAAAATAAACAAATTAAATAACACATTTACAAATTACTTTTTATTTAGCACTTAGTTGAAGCACCTTTGGCAGCAACTAAAGTTTTGAATATTTTGTATTGTGTAAAGCTTGTTGGGTTTCTACCAATTTTCTTTGCAAATCCTCTCAAGCTCTGTCAGGCTGAATGGGGACTGTCAGTGGACAGCCATTTTCAAGTCTCTCCAGAGATGTCTGATAGTGTTCAAGACAGGGTCACTCTAGGACATTCACAGAGTTGTCTCTTAGCCACTCCTGTGTTGTCTTTGCTGTGTGCTTTAGATGACTGTCATGTTGGAAGATGAACCTTTAGCTTAGTCTGAGGTCCCGAGCACTGTGGAACAGGTTTTCATTAAGGATTATCTATGTATTTTGCTTCATCCAGCTTTCCCAGAACCCTGACCGGTCTTCCGGTCCCTGCTGTGGGTGATGAGGGCTGTCGAGTTTGTCCCTCAGACATAACATTTAAAAATGTGTTTTGCACTGAGGAGAGACTTCCACCATGTCAATCTACCATAAGGCCCAGTTCACCTTGGGTTCACCTCTCTCACTATGTCCCTTCTTCTTCGTTTTCTCGGTTTGGCTGGGCACCTCACTCTTGTAAGAATCTTAGTTGTGCCAAAATTTTTCCATTTGAGAATTATGAAGGCCACTGCAATCTTGGGAAGCTTCAGTGCAGCAGAAATAGTTTTTATGGCGTTCTGCTGATGTGTGCTTCACAACAATCTTGTCTCGGAGCTCTGAAGGCTGTTCCTTTGACCTCTTGGCTTTTGCTCTGATATGCATTGTCAGTTATGAGGCCTTCTATAGGGAGGTCCAAATCATGTCCAATCAATTAAATTTACCAGCAGTATCATCATCCTTCCAGTCATTTTGGTCATGTATTAGCAACAGAATATTTATAATCAAATTTCCATTGCAGTTTTGCACAAAATAGAAGTGATTTTTATGTCAAGTTGACAAAACACAGTTGTGATCTGGGTTTCCTTTGAGAGATTGTGTGATTTATGCTGGTTGCTCACTTCCCACCTTTGCGAAATCTTAGGAATGACTGTGCCAAAATGGCTATCACATCCACCACATGGTAGTATTTGATCACAGATGACAATGGCATGTGACACATGCAATAACAACAAAATTAAAAACGAATAATGTCTGGAATCAGCCAAGGATTAGGAATTTCTGTCTGTGTAATCTTACGAAGAATATGTGGGTCTAAACCTCAACAGTTGACCCCTCATGGTGTTTGCCATTGCATTTAAACTGGCTACATATGCAGATTATGTATCTAAAATATGAAAAGTGTTTTTGTGTTTCAATTTTGTGTAATATTGCTTTTTTTTCAAATCAAACCACCTTGAGCAAACGTAACATTGTATTGAGATAAACAATAATGTGTTACTGATTATTGAGGGAAAAAATGATTGTAGCACCGGGCTGCAGCACCACATTATTAAAGAAAGTGAAGTTGTTCTGAATATGTTCCAAAGCCACTGTATATATCCACTGCAATGTAAATAATACAGTATACTAACTCACACAATGTAGATTAAATCATTAATGATTCACTATTTTAAATGATGCGCAGTAAACCAGAACATTTAACAAAATGTTTTTAATATTATTTTATTATACCATTAAATATGACACGTGATTCCGAATTGTTGACTAGTAGTGCAGAACCGAGTGGAGCGCTTGACCCAGCTTGGCCCAAAGCTTTCCTGATGAACACAGCTGGCCAATCTTTCTGTCCTTATTTGATCCTGTCTACTCGACCAACTGTGCCCTGGCCTAATCCCCCACGCACATTACCTATCAGAGCATACTGTCAGAGTGGATTAGATGAGGCTGAATGTGAAAGGGATTGTCTCGTCTCATTTATGGGAATGGCTGTGAGGATGAACATTTATTGGGGAATGAAAGGAAGCAGCTTTAAACTGCTTGATAAGAATAAACAAAAACAAAAATCCACAACATTTGGGCTTGACATTGCACACAACCACTGTACTGTTCAAAAGTATAGGACATTCATAGTAATAAATCTATACAATATGTATTTCTAGTTTACTAGTGTTAAATTACCGTCTGGTTTCTGTTCCCACCTTTGTGAGCGATTTCGCTGTGGTAATTTATATAGAACACAGTGTTTCACCACAAACTACATCTGAAGTTTTTAATTAGGTCAGAATTTGTTTTAATTTTATTGTGGAATTGCCCTATTATTTCTTTTTTTTTTTTTCAGATTATCTCCCATAGTTATTAATTTTGAAATAATCTACTCTGGTTTATGAATTTTAGAAGCAGATTCTTGATGTTAGCTTGCTCCACACTAGTTAACTTGATCCACAGTACTCACCACCCAAGCACCAAACATGGCCTATAAAAGGGACCCAATCATTTACACTACAGATATTATGCTACACTCTATATAGCCTATCAGATCTGGTTGGGATTATATTAACACTATATAATAACCGCTAATAAATCTGCACATTTCCTCACACTGAGGAAGTCTCTGTTTGGCTGAAGAGAGTAAAAGTTGCAAATGGAGGTCAGCCTCACTATTTTTAGTCCCCAAATGACGACATAATTTGTTTGGCTTCAAAGCCTCATTTGACAAGACCTCTGACTCAGAGGCTCTGAGCATACAAGACTGAGCACTCGTTGCTCATTTTCAGTTCCAGTATATACTCAGTATTTCCGGCTTTTTCAGTCTGGGAGAGACAGCGGCCATTTCCCTTGTAGATGGCCCAGCCTCGGGCTTTGCTTTTGAAAGACCCTGTTTGTAACCATTTAGCCATGATGGATGAATTCCATAGAATAAAAAGAAAGATGTTCCCATGGACTCGCACTGGAAATATGGAGATAAATAGCAAACGTTTTGTCACACTAATGACTGCGCTGGACCCAAATATTATGATTTATTTTTTGCTAATAATTATCACATCAAAGGGCACATATTCTACATTTTTCTTGTGAGTTATTATTTTCCCTGTGGTTCACTTATGACATTTGCTCAGAAATGGCCATTTCTTTGGCAAAAGCAGAAAGCTGCTACTAGACAAGACTGCTTTATGCAAATTTGCCTTATTTTGATTTGATTAAAAATGCAGTCTGATCTGGACCGCTCCTTCAGCATGAATGGGCACAGGTGGCTATAAGGTGAACAGGTGGCTGGATATATGCAAATGAATTGGTTTTCATGGCATCACAAAAACGAGTCATTGTAAAGGAGCTCATGGAGCTTAGTGTCCATTTATAAGACTTCCCTTGGAGTGAATGGTATGTTTTGAAGCTTTAATATTAATTTTCACATTCTTCATGAAGCTCTTACTATAGAAAAACGTATGCCATGGAAAGGAATAAAAACTATATTTATTACATAGGTCGTACAGTGTTGACATTAACTAAACTAATGGACCTGTCTAAGTGTTGGCCCATCATAGAGATGAATTGATCCTCTATGATGTCACAACCATCCATCAACAAGAGTCCAAGAGATCACAATTGGCTTGCTGTGTCTAGATGCCATGTAGTTTTATGAAAGCTGCCCTTTAAGGGCCAACAAATAAAGTGTTATTGGATATAAAACAGAAAAAAACCAATGCATTTTGCAATACCACTGCATTGAGGGTGAAAATCTAAACTTCATAGTTTGTCATGTCGTGCATAAAAGTTGCTCTGTTTTTTTTACATAAACTAGTTAAATTAAACCTACAAAGTTGTAAAGAATTAGAATTCTTCCAGTCATTTTAGTCATGTATCAGCAACAGAATACTTATAATCAGATTTCCATTGTAGTTTTGCACAAAATAGAAGTGATTTTTATGTAAAAGTGAACACACAGTTGTGATCTGGGTTTCCTTTGAGAGATATTATGTGATTTAAGCTGGTTGCTCATTTCTCACCTTTGTGAGATCTTAGCCATTTTGGCACAGTCATTCCAATCACATCCACCTCAGTAGCCATGGTAGTGTTTGATCAAAGGTGACAATGTCATGTGACACACGCTATAACAACAAAATAAAAAACTAATAATAACTGGAATCAGCCAAGGATCAGGAATTTCTGTCCATAGTGATCTTACAAAGATAATGTGGGTCTAAAACTCAACAACAGACCCCTCACAGTGTTTACCATTGCATTTAGACTGGCTACATATGCAGAATAAAATAAGGTCATGTATCTAAAATGTGAAAAATGCATTTCAATTTTGTGTAATATTGCTTTGTCAAATCAAACCACCTTGGACAAATGTAACATTGTATTGAGATAAACAGTAATGTGTCTCTTAACCCTAACTCTAGGCAGTTGTACAAATTGTTTGTTCCCATTTTTTTCTCAGCAGTTAGTTATCAGAGTAATTTAGAATAAATGCAAACAAACAAAAATATCCAAACTTGTGTTGGGAGTTTTTAGAACAGTGCAGGTGATTCTTCCTCAATGCCTCCAGCCAGTGCATGTGTGTGTGAAACTCTCTCAGCAGCAGCACTTGATTTAACCACTGACTGAACCCAAACCAGGTATTTAATTGTTGCTACAAATAAGGATCCTTTCATTTCACGAGGAGAACTCTGGAAATGGTAACCAAACACATGCATAAATTTAATTTGTATTTATTCTAATATTAGTGAACTGAAAAAACAAAAAACAAAACACTGCCTGTCTAAACAACTCTTACATATTTATTTCTCAGAGGCCCAAAACCTTTGCACAAAACTATAAACTGATCAACCATAACATTATGACCACTGATGTGAATTACATTGACTATCAAGTCATTTCATTAGAGTGACACCTGTTAGGGGTTTGGGATATATTAGGCAGTAACTGAACAGTCAGTTCTTGAAGTTGATGTGATGGAAGTATGAAAAAAAAGTCAGAGTCAGAGCATCTACAAAACAGCAGGTCTTATAGCGTGTTTACAGTGGTCTACAGTACAAAAGTGCTCAAAACTGGACAATCAGAGACAACATCTTGGGCACCCAAGCCTCACTGATGCATGTGGGGATTTGAACAAAATTTTGTTACTTACAAGTACATCCTTTACACGCGCACACACACACACGCACACACACACACACGCGCACACACACACACGCACACACGCACACGCACACACACACACACACGCGCACACACCTTAGCTGAACATCTGCGTCCTTATTATCACTCTTCAGATGGAGGAGTGTGTGTAGGCAGAGATCATCACTGTTCAGGCGAGAGATTAGAACTGATATTTTTTTGAATCAGAAACACCTTGCCTCCATGCAAAATCCTCGCCGCTGAGCCAGAGTTTAATTATGGAAAGGCACCGGCTGGATGGGCTGCGTGTTTCAGATTTGACTGACAGCCAGCCGGCCCGGGGCTGTAAGCCCAGTCACGGTGCTCTGAGGTGGGGATAGAGCTCAGACTGCACTGCCTGTCGACCAAACGCAACCATTTACAGCAGTGAACAGGCCACGGAGCATGAACGCTCCGCAAGTGTTCTACAACACCGGACCATTTCAGGGCTGTCTCCAGCTCACCAGGAAATAATAAACATGATGCAAGCTTTATTACTCACGGGTGTCACTGTGCCTTGCTGTTTCATTTCCTGAACAAACACACACAAGTGAAACACGAGCACTGAAGTCACTGCCGATGACTTGGCCGAGTGAGAGTATGAGTTTTACAAATGACAAACTGGCTAAATACTTAGAGTTATTACCTTTCCTTTCATTATACTAATCACATGTATTTGTGTAATAACAGTTAATTATATTATTATTACATTTACATCCTCTTTAAACTTTAGGTTGGAGTCTAACTGTTGACAAAAAAAGCTCCTTTCACAAGCCTATGAGGGGAAACTGTTGCAAAAATGTAAAATATTTTTTAATAACCCAAAACAAGACCTTATGCAAAAAAAATACTTCGTAATAACAAAATATCTCCTTTAAATGACAAACATTTGGATGGAAAGTGTCCACAGATCACATACATAAAAACCTACTTACAGTTTCTGTCATACTGCAATTCAGAGCACAATATACATCAATCAGTAACACCACCTACCTAATATTGTGTAGATCCTCCTCATGTAGCCCAAACAGCTCTGACTGTGGTACATTGTGTGTTCTGACACCTTTCTATCAAAGCTAGCATTAACATTTGCTCATTTTTGGGATCAAATCAGACAGGCAAGCCTTCACTTCCCACATGTATCTTGGGTCCTGTCACCTGTCCTGTCATCGATGACCCTGTCACCAATTCACCAGTTGTCCTTCCTTGGATCACTTTTGGTTGGTTTGAACTACTGCAGACCTGGAACACTCCATAAGACCTGCTGTTTATTAGATTCTCTGGCTCAGTCAAGCCATTACAATACTACTCATTGTAATGAAATTTAATATGAAGGCATTGTGTCAATACCATTCTGATTAGCAAATTATAACAAAATCATACATTCAGTGTTACCTAAACTGCAAAAATAATTTTCCTGCCTCTCCATTTAACACCTGTACCATCTAAACAGTATTTTAGTACAAGGCAAGAGCTGCAACAGCAAAGCCATGAGATGCTTTTGGACCTTTGATCAAGTTTAGGGAATTCTGAGAGGAGCCAGTGAAAAGACTGGAGGAGCTAGTGAGTTCCTCTGAGAACTACACATTTTCACATCCATTTTTTCTGTCTGCATTTGTTCTCCAGTACTGACACCGAAGTGATGTAAACTGATCGGTGGCTGATACAGCGACCACATACAAGAAGATGGAAGATGCCATGACCCGAGTCAAATCTGTGTTGTGTCGCAAATTGGCTCAATAAAGCTGAACCTTGTTATCAGTCAATTTGTCTCAGTTTTCCCCCTTTTACAGCTCAGAAATGCTGTTTATATGGCTAACATTTCACACAGTTTAAAAATGGCACCTGCAACCCAAAACAGTTTAGTCTGTATCAGTCCCTATTCACTTACATCACTAATGGTTCTTCAGTAGGAGGTAAAACAGTTCCTCAGTATAGCATTCTAAAACTATGAAAGCCCTAATTTTCTGGAGCGTGGATCACTCCAAAAGTACCTATAAATGCATATGCATGTAGATCTTGTCCAGGAGGCTTGTGCATTAGTAAAACAGAGGAGAGGTTGGCATACTCTGAAACAGTGGACCTTCTAAGCTGACACGCTCTCAGAGAAACATTCATAGAAATTGAACATTCATAACATGTAAACAAGGGTTTGGAAGCATAGTGTGTCTCATAATATCATAATATCACAATATGGCTTCTGTGATAATTGATATTTTGCAAAACAATGATGTAGCAATACATCACAGAAACAAAATACCCATTACATTTTTGTAAAAAATTGTGCCAGATTCCCACAGTAAAAAGTAACTATTTGTCATTGTGAACATACTGAATCACACACAATGTGCACCACAATGTAATGTGACCTCTACATTTAAACAATCACATGTGCACACACAAAGCAGCGGGCAGCTATCAACAACGCCCAGAAAGCAGTGCAGTGGGGATGGTACCTTGCTCAAGGCTGCCTCAGTGGTGCCAGGGCTGCGACCTTCTGATATTAGGGTCAAGGTCGTAACCACTGAGACACACTGAGACAAAGCATTTCAACAGCAGAAGGTGTTTTACAAACACACTGGTACCCAACCTTTTGACCCAAAAGACCATTTTGCTTCTGGCCAATTTTCCATTAACATGGGGGCGGTATTAATTTACATAAATAATAGCAATGCTAATTTTAAAAACTCAAAAGGTAACTAATGACCAACCCAGATGCAGCTTAATAAAGATATTTTTACTTTACTTTAGCCAGAGCATATCTCATTTACATCAGGATATAAATAACGCAGGGTAAGAATTGAAAGGTGTAACCAGGCATTATACTCAACATAACCAACCAAGTAATATAATAAAATATTTAAATAAATATCTTACAAAAGTGAGTACAAAGATATGGCACTTTGATGCAAATGAAGTAGACAGTGTTGAGCTTGTATAACAGTGTAAATTTGCTGTCCCCTCAAAATAACTCAACAAACAGCCACTGGCAAAAAATGTGAGTACACCCCTAAGTGAACATGTCCAGATATGTGTAAATATTTTGTGTTTACTATTACCATTAAGCACTACCTTAACTCTCCTGGGCATGGAGATCGCTAGAGCTTCACAGGTTGTGACAGGAATCCTCTTCCAATACATGACAACTTCACAGAGCTGGTGGATGTTAGAGACCTTGTGCTCCTCCACCTTCCATTTGAGGATGCCCCAGTCCAGCAGCTTTACTTCTTTAGAAAGGCAGGGGTTGTCTTTGAGGTGTGTTTGGGGTCGTTATCCTGTTAGAATACTGCCCTGCTCCTTAGAGCCGACAGCACTCATGCAAGACACTTCTACAGTATATGTCAATTTTAAAAGACAACCTGTGGAAATGATGTTGAGCATGTGCACTTATATTCTTTGGTCAACCATAGTGAGGCCTGTTCTAAGTGAAACGTGCCCTGTTAAACTGTTTTATGGTCTTGGCCACTGTTCTGCAGCTCAGTTTCAGAGTGTTACCAATCTTCCAGTGACCAGTATGAGAGAGTGTGAGAGCAATAACACAAAATTTAACACACCTGCTCCCCTTTCACACCTGAGACCTTGTATCACTAACGAGTCACATAACACTAGGGAGGGAAATGGCTAATTGGGCAAAATTTAGACATTTTCACTTGATGGTATACTCACATTTTTTGGCAGTGGTTTAAACATTCATGGCTGTGTGTTGAGTTATTTTAAAGGGACAGCAAATTTACACTCTTATACAAGCTGTACACTGACTATTTTACATTTTTATATATCAAAATGCCATATCTTCAGTGTTGTCCCATTAATGTGAGGGGTGTACTCACTTTCACTTTGTGAAATACCATATATAAATAATAAAATAGTAAAATAAATACAGTAAAATCTTTCTCAATCTGAAACTTTATTATACATTGTTGCTAAAAAAAAATGTTAGACCTTCATGGAGCATTTCTTTTTTGTTTAATCTAAATTATTGGTGATGACAGTTATGTAAACTAAATTTGGGAACATCAGCCTAATATCTAACTCTAAAAAATTGTCTGAATGCTTTGGTTCTAATAACTTAAAAAAAACATTACATGTGCCACTTTGTCCGTGTATCTTTATGCTCTGGAAATCGGTCATTACAAAAATGATTACTAAAGTGGGGGAGCTATTAGCACTTAAGCCACTTTTTCTGTGCATCATTGAAAGGGAGGAAACCCACATGGGCAGAATGTAACAAATGCATCATTTTTGTTAAATGTTTAAGTTTATGTTCAACGTCCAAACTAAAACATGTCGAGGGAGATTTTCTGACACTGCGTCAGCCTCTTATGTGTAGACACCCTTATACATCCTTGCCAATAAATGTTATCCTGTGCTTATTGTCACAGCAGATAATGTAGTCTACATGTAAATCTTCAGGGTGAACTTTTGACACAAGTGCAAATTACATTCTCTCCCAGCATTCAGCACACTGCATAACGCAACATTAGTGCCACTGTGTTTAACTCAAGTCAGGTTTCCAGATGCTTTGAATTTTAAGTGTGATCCAATTAAAATCAACAAATGCACATTTTCTGTTGCATATTCTCAAGGCAATATCAGCGTAAGTCTTAGGCAGAGCTCTTCAGCCGTCTCCTTAAAGAACACAGCTATTGTTAAATTAATGGCTTGAATTGTTATGCTGAAAAAGCCTTGTCAAACTATGAAAGCTTCTGACAGTTAGCAAGTCCCTGTTTCTAGGCCTACAGTCCTGTGAGATCATTTTCCTCCAGCCTACATTGTGTAGGAGCACGCCTTCTACTGAGGCTCCACATTCATAGTTTGGCTCTCATGGGGCAGGCTTGAATCAGTGTGGCCTTGTTTCGCTCTGGGTGACATTTTCATGTTTTATTTTGCATTACACTCAGTGGGAACTGCAGGAATTTGTGTTGTAGAGAACAGCAGGAGGCCAAAGAATCCAAAATTCTGGAGCTCCATGAAAGGGGTTAATAGAAGAAGCAGGTGATGTGTCACCCAGTGGGGGACTTGACTGTGCCGTTTTCCACAAGCTAAGCTCTTCTGGAGATATTTAAAGAAAATCCACTGTTTCGAAGTCACGTTCCTGAGCTTTTTTATATTTTTATACTTTGAACACTATACTATATATTTGTCCTGGTGTTCTAATGCTCTGTTCTTCAATCAAATATTAGCAGCAAAGGATTGCATTTCCATTGACATTTGTGTCATTTAGTAAACACTGTTATCACAACTTACAATTCACCAAAGGGCTGGGATGTCCTTATCCACCAGCAAATGCAAATGAGCTAGAGTCTTAAGATAGCCCTATCACAATTACAGCACAATAAGCCAGTTATCAGAGTTGGCTAGCTAGCCATTTACAAATGATGGAGAGTAAGCAAGGCTGTGAGTTTGAAGAGAACATCTTGGAAGAGCAAGAGAGTATAAAAAGAAAGAAAAAAAAATAACACTTATAACAAGACCTATTTGGTCTTCTTAAATCACCACATTTTTGCATTTTTTAAACTGAGCATTAGAAAATACTTCTTAGAAAAAGCTATCATATCAAAATCTCCAAATATCTCAAAATATGCATGTTTACTGAACAAAAGGAAAAGGTTCTATTATTTTTTACATTAATTTCAAAACTTTGAGTATTTGTAATGGGCCATTACACACAATGCAACAGGCAGATATAATGTTAAATACATAAAAATCATGGTATACTAATTATTGACACTGAACTTTAAAGCAAATATAAATATATATTGAAGTATAAATCACACTTAAGACTCCTTAATACCTCAACAGTAAAATTGTGAGAGGAATTCCCATAGTTCTAGCATTTCCCTTGAGGATTGATTCAGTGAAGATGGAATTGGCTCTTTTTAGAATTTAAAATTAAATTGAGTTTCCTCTTCTGACTTCTTGTACCTCAGAATTCAAGAAGTAGGAATCCTCTGGTTGCGTTCTTCTCTGTAGGCAGCTCAGCTAGGGGGCTTTATAGTAGATTTTCTTCAGCTAGAGACAACTCTGACATTATCATTAGAGAACAGAGAATTTTTCATGTGTCACTGTGAATCAAGATGTGATATGAAAAAAGATTTTCACACCCTCAAACTACATTATGAGTCCTTTTGATATCATTAATAAATTCATGACAAGAGCATACAAATGTATTTCCTCTTTGGGCCTTCTGGTGAAAAAATCTGCAGCAGATGCAGTGTTGTATCAGTAGGCACCATTCTTTTTGGGAATAATGTAATATTATTTTGAGCAATTACATGCAAAGTTACTATTGTGTCCTGTTCTGCTATTATGTGATGGCTATGCTGTTACTCTACAAAAAGACTAAGATTCTCACAGTCAACCAAGATTTGGGCTGTTACACAATTACTCAAATTTCATGTCACTCCATTGTCTACGCTGTAGAGAGACACCCTGAGTGCCACCGGGTATTGTGCATGCTGATCTTTGGCCATTTCACCTAGCCCTACTATTGCAAAGTGATCGCAACAACAAACACTTATGAAAAGCTGTTCATACATAAAGATGGAGAACCACCTTGGCTATTCTTTTTGAAACATTTGTACAAGAACAAGGCACCACTGTGAGTTTCTGTGAGAATCCATGTCCTCCTTTTCCGCCTGACCAGCCATGAAATGCACACAGGGAGCAAGAGGATGTTTTTCAGGAAGAATAGAAAGGACTGCATCAGAGCATCTGAGAGAGACAGAGCGAGAGAGAGGGGCCTGTATGAATCAGGCTCCCCGCCTGCCCCTTCGTTTGCTTGCTCTTCACAGTTCCCATGTCACTAAGTGAGAGAAACTTCTGTTTAGCTCGTCATGCATCATATCACCGGGGCCGATAGAGAGATCTCGTTCAGCCTTTGAGGTGATAATGGAAACTGCTGGAAGCCATCTTTGTTTTAGCATTCAAAGTGTAAGGCTCAATGGTACTGCAATCATTATCTAAACTGTGCTGCCTCTCCTCTTCATCTGCTTACAGAAAAAGCAAACATTTGTACTGAAAGTAGGAATAAATCAAAAACAATGCTCAGGCATTCCAACTCATTTATGTATGAAAATCACTGGACGACATCAACCAAGGGCTACACCAACACCCACCACGTGGTTCAGTTCTCATTCAACTTCCCTAATTCAGGCTGACTTTTTCAATAATGGGTGTAAGTTAACTCAATCTAGCGCACACACAGTGCAATGAATTCACCTGTCAGTCAAGGCGAGATTCCACATTCCACGTTAGCGCTTGCAATCTGCTCGGCTGTAACGCAATTAAGCAACAAATGGAAATCAGAGTTGTTCTAAACGCATCTGTCAGAGGGCGATGTAAAGAGATGCAGAGATGATAGGAGGAGGGAGGTAGAGGACAGGCAGGAGAGAAAAGTAAATTTGTGCAGGAATATTTCTCAAACACTTAATTTAATGGATCAACCGAATCTTGAACAGTACATGAGAAACTGCAAAGTTGAGCGGTAATGTAATTCAGAGTCTTTGGGTTTGGTAAGCAAAGCTTTCTAATGAAGTTAAACTGCCATGTTGGAAGATCCCAGTGTGTAGCAAGTCAGGTCTAGTAGGGTGATTCCACAACTGGAAGATGAAAAATAAAAACTTTGCAATGTTTTAAATGAGTAACAGGGTTGAGAGTAGAGTTTTTAGAATAGAATGAGGAAATACAAAAAGGGGGATATTTATTCTTTACTTTTCAATAAATCACTTGTGTATTATTAGATTTTAGTCTATTATTTTTCAACTTCCTGTTCAATGTGTGACTTGTGGTATATTCCTGAAATGTTTAGATACAGTATGGCACACTATAGTTATGATGGTTAGAGACAGGCGAAATGCTATATAACTTTAATTTAAATAATATTTTTTATAAGCTAATGATTCTCAATCTTGTCTAGGGCCCAACACTTTTGCATTAACAAAATCTGAGAAAAAACAAATAGACATATTTAGGTAGGCCCCAAGGATGAATGTCTCATATCTATGGGATATGCAATGTATATTGGTATTTAACATTCTAGCATAACGCACCTAAAGCCAAGTTTATACTACATGGTTTTAACCAAGATAAAGAGATCGCTGACATTGTTGTGATCTGTACAGTTTTTGCACAACGCAACTTGTGTTCCTGTTATTGTGAGTCTTGTGCACAAGCATATGACTGATCTGCGACCTGGGTGTTCACATCGTAGTTCACACATAATGACTTTTTGCAGATTCCACCCCCAATTCAAGGCTTTTTTCCATGATTTCCAAAGTGACTGCAACCTGGAAATAATGGCTTGTAGTGTGAACAAGGTATTACCCAGAAAGTAACATTTCAGTCTTTGTTATGTTTAGCCATCAAGATACTCATGAATTTGAATTTACAGGCACTGTACCTTTTAGCGGTAGAAAGTTATTGAAAGAACCTTGAGGAGAACAAGCCTACTAATCCTTTAATCTTCCTTTTTGTACTCTTTTCAGTTTTAAGCCAACATTAAAAGACAGCCACCTCAAGTGCTATTCAATTCCGCCAGTGCAAACTCAATATAACCTCAGTTTATCTTCCCTTAATGGAAAGGTCTATTTCTATACATCTGTATAATTACTCCCTTGTGCAGTGATTGACAAATTGTGCAAATGGATGTTTTCTAGACAACCTACAAGTGTCATGAGTTTTCATACGGGAACAAATGAATATACCCCAGACAGTGTACATTCACTCATCGTTCCCCCCTTTGACCCTTTCATCTAGACCCATTTTTGTCATAAACGAGCACTGAAGTATAAGTATAAATGTTATAAATGATAACACTTAGAAATAAACTTTTTCAGAATGTTTGCATTAACTGAAATGAACTTTTTAAAAATAAAGCGAACTTCATTTACAAAAAACGTGTTCTTTTCTGTTCTTTGAAGACACCATACAATGGCAGCAGCTTACAGGAACTCATTTTCTTTAAGAATGTGTCCTACTCACCCAGCGTAACCTCAGTCTGCATTGGCATGGAAAGGGCCGGGTGTTTGACCTCGCAGCTGAACAGAGCGTCGTTGTCCAGCTGGGGATTGAGGGTCCAGGTGAGCTTGGCCTGGACCAGAACGGAGCCATCACTCTGGGGAATGTGTGTGTTACTGAAGAAGTAGAGTGGGTCGGTGCTCTGCACCCAGCGGGGGAACTCTCGGCTCACCACTGTCTCGGGGATGGTCTCCGTGGCCGGGCTGGGCTCGTAGCGTGGCTGCCTTGCTGTGTAGCTCCGCCTCGGACTCTCTGTATATAGGCGTCCCGGCCGGCCGTCAGGCCCCAGTAAAGAAAGGGACTTCTGCAGCTTTGTATCATCCAAGTCCCTGCTGATAAGGGGTCTTGCCCCTCGAACACCGGCAGAAATTCCGCTCTCATCTCCCACCGTGGGTGAAACGTAAGAAATTACTTCTATCAACTCCCCGTCCCGCTTAAAATATACCTGAGAGAGAGAGAGAGACAGACAGAGACAGAGACAAAGAAAAAAGAGTTAGCAATATAGCTCTTGCAATTTACTAAAAAAAAAAGCCAAACTACATATTAACTCTGATGTGACAGGATTTAAGTTCAAGTTTTAACATGTTGTCTAAAGGTGTCATAAGCTCTGGGTTTGTGGAATTTGTCTAAGTTGAAACTAATGTCAACATATTTTGGCCAAAGATATTCAAAGTCAAATGTAAAAGGGGAGGTGGAGAGATTTCGTAGACTAACATTATTGTTTAAGTCTAAGGATTATTAAAGATTAAGGGTCTTCTCTCTAGCAGGGCCATCACAGTCACATTGACATTAAACAGAGATGTACATCTCTGTAAGGTCCTGTTCAATGTTCCACATGCCATGTGATCACACTTGTGTTTCTTTGTTCTGAGTCTCGCCGTTATCATGTCCAGCTGTGACTTGTTACCTGTTCTTCGTCTATAATCACGTATGTCTTGTCCTTGGTCATTATAATTTATATAACCTTGTGCTTCTCATAGTCTTTGTCTGGTCTTGTGGTTATTGCTGTCATCACCACTCCTGTCTTCCCTCAATATGTATGCCTCCATCTCGCCATGTTTTATTATATTTGTAGTAATGCGTAATCCAATTTAAGTCTCATAAGTTTACGTTTTATTCTTCGTTATTTATTCGTTTATCTATCAATTTGTATTTGTTGCACTTTTCTGGGTAGAGGTATTACCATCACTGTATTTAAGGCCAGCTTTGCAGAATGTGAATGTGAAAATACCCCAGTGGATATAAAAACAGGTTGCATGTTGCGTGCAGGACATTTGGAATAGTTCAATATTCTTTAATTATGAATGTGAATATTTATTTATTTTAATTCAAGATTTTAACATTTTTAAAAAGTTTTTCATTAAAATTCAAACTAAACATGTACAGGAGTGCCCCTAGCCAATTTAGTTTTTTCATTTTCTTGGATACATTGTGTTATAATATAAAAGAAAGTTACTCCTACTACTTATTAATGTAAAATACATATATGCTGCCTTAATATTCTGTGTGAACTGAATTTCAAATTAGTACTAATTACTATTTTAATTAGTAAAAATATTTTTACACTGTTAGCTGATTTGAAATTCAGTAACTCAACATTATAAGGCAGCAGAGACATTTTTATGTGTATGCATCATCTACTGTACAAACTAGAAAACACTTCTGCACTTTTGATACCAGCCAGCATGAACTTTTTCAGCAAATTTTAAGCCATTTGAATTCAAACTGGCTAGCTGTCCCTCGCCACATGCATCAGTATGATTTGGGCGCCCATGTCCCAGTCGACAATTTACCTGTTGTGCTTCCTTGGACTTTCACTAGGTATTAACCACTCTATACTGGGAATGCTCCACAAAAATCTGCTGTTTTGGAGATGCTGACCCAACTATCTAGCTATCACAGTTTGGTCCTTGTCATTGTCAATTATGCTCGTCCACTGCTTCCAGGATACTGATTTCAGAACAGACTGTTCACTTGCTGCCTAATTCATTTCAGACAGGTGCTGTTGTAATGAGATACTCAGTCAGTGTTATTCACTTCACCCTTGGTTTAAGTATTGAAATTTCTTGATTGGTTGATTGTTCCTGGAGCTTGGAAGTGGCTTTCAACAAAAGCTTCAGTCAAATGACACGTAAGTAAATGGAAATTAGTTGCTCAGTGAAAAAATCCACATATGAAGCTGTGATAAGAATAGACATGTTGTTTTTTCACTGTGGTCATCTTCTAGTGTGGGCAGACACAAACCATGTGGGTATGTGGATCCTTTCAGTTCAATGGCGTATTCACATGTGACACTTGAAGGTGAATCATAAAGGAAGGAAGATGAAATTTGAGAAAAAAACTGAGTTGTGAGCATTGATGATGTGCAGATGCAGCAGTCCTGAACAAGTGGTCCCGTTCTGACTGACATAAAATGAAAAAATATGGGCCACAACTAAGCTTCCTCCAACCAGGACTGTCATTTAAGCCATAGCTGAGACATGTGCATTCTCTTTTGTACCGTTCAGATAGAGCACATTGCTATTACACAGGCTTTCCCTGCTTCATTCCATTTAGGTATTAATGGTCCCGAGTGGTAAATCATTTGACAGGGAATTAAGTACCCACTTCCACACAACCTCCAGATATTTGTATTAAAATCGGAATAGAGAAAGACTGCTTTTGGCACAACTGCTTGCACTATAGCGCTTCAACCTTTCCTCACTTTTATTATATCTTTCTTTCCTGTTCAAGTCTTCACACAAAAAAGAAAGACATTTCTTTCTAATCCGCCTGTCCGTTTAGGGACCTATGGACATTTTGAATTCAATTTGCACAAGATCAAAGTGTCATTACATGACACACCACATTTCCCTGGTGCTTTCTGGCCTCTCAATCTTTCTATTTTTCTGCAAATGTGGGGGATGTGGATAGGAGGGGTAGAGGGATTGCTTTGATTTAGAGGTACCTCCAGGGCCCCTCTACTCAACTGGGTAAATAAGCATAATGGGAGTAAACAGGGGTGACACATACAGACACAAACACACAAAAGCACACACACACATGCATATATATAGTAATGTGCAAAAGACTTAGGCGCCCAAGAAAATTTAATTTAAAGCTTTTTTCCCTGCAACAAAACATGAATAATACTATAATTGTAAATAACAGTAACACAGTAAAGACTGACTATATGTGGCTTAAATATTTCCAGACCTCAATCAGTCCTTCCTTACATTAAATCAGGTGCTGCTGGAGCTTCACACATCCATACAGTGGCTGGAGGCCTGGAGAGCAAATGTGGAGCCAAACCTGTGTTTTTCTAACCAGCTCACAACATTTCAATGACTTTTACAAATCTTTTCAAAGATCAAACTCTTGATATTTTTTTCTGCTTAACTTTTGCTTTTAATGTTAAGGTGTATTCTTGCTGGCTGAAAGACTCGATGCTGTGATAAATGGCTTTAAACTATTTGTGTAAGTGCCCAAAAGGCTTTTGCACAGTACTATATATAATGTACAGTGGGGCAATAAAGTATTTGGCAGCCACTGAAGTAAAAAAGATGAGAGAGGTCTGTACTGTTCATCATAGGTTCACTACAACTGTGAAAAATAGAATGTGAAAACAAAATCCAGGAAATCACATTGTATGATTTTTAAAGAATTTATTTGTATAAAGGTGCAGGAAATTAAATATTTGGTCAATAACAAAAGCTCCCCTCAATACTTTGTAATGTAACCTTGGTTGGCAATGACAGATGTCAATCATTTCCTGTAGGTCTTCACCAGGTTTGCACACACTGTAGCTGGTATTTTGGCCCATTCTTCCATGCAGATCTTCTCAGGAGCTGTGATGTTTTGGAGCTCTCACTGGGCAACATGGACTTTCAACTCCCTCCACCAATTCTCTATTGGATTGAGGTCCGGAGACTGGCTAGGCCACTCTAGAACCTTGAAGGTCTGTGAGGGACAGAATTCTTGCTTGTTTGTAGGAGTTAAATACTTATTTTCTGCACAATTATAAAAATTAATTATTTAAACTTCATACAATGTGATTCCTGGATTTTTACATTTTGTCTCTCACAATTGAAGAGTACCTACAATAACAATTACAGACTCTCTCATCTTTTTCAGTGGGACAACAATGCTTTTTTGCCCCACTGTCTATAGGAACTATACTTAGGGACAGTTTCCATGAAGTAGATTAAGGTTAATCACTAGATTTTCCATTCCTAATTCACCATAGAAAATACAATCAAAACTATGCTTAATCCATGTCCATGGAAAGGGCCCATAATGTATTTATGTAATCATGTAAATTATTGGAATCTAATTACTTACTAATTTGATGGCTACATAATGGATAGTGACAGTCCTGTACTGTTGTTTGGTTGAATCTGTCTGCGATTTTATGTGCATTATGTGCAGTGCACTGCTTTATCATCATGCATACTTACATTTAACACAATGAATAGCTTTTGTCTTTTGTCTTTTGTCTGTGTGTAATATTCTGCTGGTTTATCTCTCTCTCTCTCTCTCTCTCTCTCTCTCTCTCTCTCTCTCTCTCTCTCTCTCTCTCTCTCTCTCTCCCTCCCT
>JBBIGC010000131.1:11783993-11811856 GCA_037576955.1 Lepidarchus adonis | reverse complement strand
TTTTTGTTTGTGTGTAAGATGCTGCGGGTGTGTCTCTCTCTCTCTCTCTCTCTCTCTCTCTCTCTCTCTCTCTCTCTCTCTCTCTCTCTCTCTCTCTCTTCATAGTTCTAGCTATGGCTATGATCACAAATGTGGTCATTTAATCTGTTACTCTAACTCTCCCTTAATGTATATCTGTATATACAGTATTGTGCAAAGTCTTTGGCTGCCAATAAAATGGCTATATATCTGGTGTGTTTTGCTACTAAAACATAAATAAATTAAATGTAACAAATACAGTACAAAATAAATAAATGAATAAATACTCCTGTCCAGAGTACACCCTGCCTTGGCCCATAGTCTGCTGGGTTTGGCTCCAGCTTCCCCCGGGCCCCGAAATGGATTAAGTGGTTTGGATAATGGATGGATGGATGGATGAATAAATAAAAGACAAATCACTTACACAGAAAAGTAAATACACCCTGACGTTTATTTTACCTCCTTATACTTAGGATCAGGTGGTTAAGTTTAGGTGCCATTGATTAGAACCTCCTATAGGTGAAACCTGTCTTTTTAAACCTGAAATTAGACAAATCTGACCTGCATGGAAGATGTGCCAAGAAAAACTTTTGCTCTCCAAAAAAATAGAACAAATACTAGAATTTGCCAAATAACATACAGGCAAAAATCATTTTGTGTAATGTAGACAGAGTTGTTTGGCAACAGTAGTAGTAAAAATATGTGGCTTTTTAGCAGAACCCCTTACCAGCTATGAAGCACGGTGGTGTTGGGCTGGGCTTGGGTTACTTTGCTGTAAGTCATTGATATAGATTTGATTTCTGCATTGTATCAAAGAGTGCTTGATAATAAGGTAAGGCCACCTGTCCATATATTGAAGGTAAACCAGAGAACCAGAGATAATTTGATAATTCAAGAATGCATGATTTAATAATTTTTACATTCCACAATAAGTAGGTGAGCTGGTACCAGATGTGGGGTCCTGATTGGGCATAAAAGGAGCATCAATTAAAGGCTCAGTCTCTGCAAGCAAAGATGTATCATGGCTTACCACTTTATACCTTCTTTATTAAAAGAAGATTACAAAGAATTGAGGTCTTTCATCATCTACAGTACAAAATATTGTAAAAAAAAAAAAAAAAGAAGAAGAAGACATAACCTGTAGTGTAATCACAAATCACAGCACAACAGAACAACTTTCATTCTTCTAAATGACCTGTTGTGTTAGGGATTATGTATAGTACACCAGTTATTATCAACACATAAATCCTGAAGGGTAAAGAGGACCTCTATGCACAATGGAAAACAAAAAGGTAATAACAATAAGGATAGCTCTGTACTCCTAAGCTAACACTGTATAGCCTTCTTAGATGGCTGTGGCTAAGGCCCTAAAAATGCTGACGTGGTACACGTGTATAGCAAACTTTTTACGAGGTGAAAGAGTGTTGTGCATCAAAGCAGCGCTTAGTTGGGGCTTTATCACATGCAGATGGCTTTCCTCTTTCCTTCACTGTAATGTAACACCAACATTGATGGTAAAAGAGAGAGAAAAAGAATCAAAAGCACAAAATCTGTTGCCAGTCGCAGTGGATCTTCCATCATTATCAAGAAAGACTGCTGAGCATTGGGATGGGATGCTGCTTTCAATTCAATAGAACTTTCTGCAGTGTGAACAACCACATAAAACTGCAAATGTACATTTAACACTATGTCCACTGACACATAATGTGAATATTATTGATTATCTTCTTGTCTTGTTACAATGGCACCTGGTCTAGGAGATTAGACAGAGTGATGAATCCGCTCTTGAATGTGTTAGAGGCAGGAATAGCAAAAGGATCTACAGTGAATGACTACTGCCAACCAGTGTCAGCTGGGTCATAGCATCTCCAAACAGCATTTCTTATGGAGTGTTCCCAAACTGCAGTGGTTAGTATTTACCAAAAGTGATCCATGAAACCAGTCAGCCAATGAAAGGGTCAGAGGTTCACCCATGCACATGTGGAGAGGTAGCTATCTCATCTGATTTGCTCCTACAGAAGAGCTACTGTAGTAGAAAAAGCTAATACAGGCAAGTTATAAAGACGTAGAGTAGAATCATGAGGCAAAGTTTTAAAATAAAAGAACTGGCAGGAGATTGAAGTCATGGAAGAGCAGCTCAGTCTCCACACCATCCTGCTGGTTTGGGATGAACTGGACCCAAAGCAAAAGTTAAAGCACCTGTAGGCTTTGTTTACTTTTAGTGCTTCAGGAAAGTCACAGTTCATCACTTAATCATGACAACCCCACAGCAGTGTGTTCTCATACTTTGCTTTCTATGTAGCACTCTTTATGAGCCTAGAAATTGCACAGCACAGCATGAGCTGCTCTGATTTAACAATAGCTGCTCCACTATTACCCCTACCACTCAGCCACGCTCCTTTAGAGCTAAATGCTACACACTAAACCAATTCCTGAGCTCTAGCCCATCTCCGGCAATGACAGCCATCACAGCTGGCTGCTGGGCACAGCGGGCATTGCTGCGGAAATGTAACACCAGCCACTTACTGCATATGGGCTGAAACGAGTGTTGACCACATCAGATTCTTTGAAATAGACTATAAGCTCATACCCACAAATCCCCACCCCTTCCCTAAGGACAAGCAGCAAGAAAAACAGAAAATAGTAAATGAAATGAACCAATAAATAAAGCCTACATGTTTATTTTGTTGCTTCAGTGCTCTTTTCTTGCCACACACTTGTACAACTCTCATTGTGGGTGGCTTTGCAGGGCTGCACTGAATGCTCTCCACCAGCGTGGGGAGCTGTAGATCCTTTACTGTCAACTTCAGAGTCTAAATAGAACTGGCCATGTTGATGCTGCAAACAATTCACAGAACGTCTATTCATAGTGATGCAAATCACACAGATTACTATCACACAAGCAGCTTCCTTCCCTCAGTGTCTTAGACACTGCAGACACATACACGCACCAGCAGTAACTGACTATATATATATATATATATATATATATTTATTAAAATGTGGGTGTTTCTCAATGCTATGTACACCCCCACCTACCCCACCCCCCGACCCCCAATTTCCAAATTCTCTCCCAAAAAACGAAGTCAACATGGAGATAGTGAAGGCTTTTTGGGTATGCTAACACAATCCTGTGAACAATGGTTCTCCGGGAACACGTGTGAAGCGGGATGTAATCCGTTCTCCTGGAATGTACCGAGGAATGAGAATTATGGGCATGCGTCGCCTTTGAATAGATGAAAGGGCGCATTAGGATGGGCCTCCTTAAAAGAAAAAACCCTAAAATGATGGCATGTGGGACTATAATAGCAGTTTTGTATGCAGTGAAGTCCTCCATTGAATTACATTAATAATTTCTGCAGAACATCGCTCATTATTGTTAATGGCTTACTATTTTTTCACAGAAAAAAATCAATTGTCCAAACAAATCATAGCTTTATATTAACTTTGCTTTACTGTGCTACATTGATTGCTCAGCGTCCATTATTGTACTTACAATTACAAACCTTTTGAAATAACGATAAATGAAGGGCTGATTTCTCTGATCTGTGAATCGCTGCTCCATTGCTTTTCTGCCTGCACAGTGCAATGAGTGCAAGCAACTTCTTGGATCTCAACTATTATGGTAGAGGCTGAGCTGTCACACTCTCTTGCCAGTCACTCTACAGCAGTAATGAACCACCTGCATGGCAACGGCCTGCTCAAGGCTGATGTCTTACTTAAGAGGGTTATTACAGCTAGGCAAAAAGGTCTAAACTTCAGGTAGATGTTGACAGAATTAAATATACAGTGCCGGTCAAAAGTTTGGACTTGCTTACTCATAGACAGGTGGATGCTTCAAAACTAAGAAGTAATCAAGGCTATCATCTGTTCATCGTTCTTTAGTGTAACCCACCTCCCAGACCTAGCCTTGGTGCGCCCAGTAATAAATGCAGCAAAATGAAACTATTTGTACCAACTGCTGCCCTCTCAAGGACACTGAAGAGCATCTTGAACCATTTTCCTCCACATTCCTTAAAGATGTTTTGATTGTTGAAAGATCCAGGCAAACACGGTATCAATGATGCACTCTTCCCTACCAACCTAATGGCTTTTTATTATAGAAGGTCATCTGGCCTAATACAAGCCTTTGCTTAGATGCAGCTTTGTACATTCCTGGTTATTCTATCAAGCAATTTCATGAGGAAATGCCTGAAGGTTAAACATTGAGTATATAAGAACCGGGAAACATAACCTACGACTGAGTAGATCTCCAAAGAAGTGCATCTTTTGATTTGTTGCACGTAGATAAAAGGTTTCAAGCTTATTTGTCAAATTCAAACAGAATTACAATCAATGACTATTTAATTATCAATTTAACATTTGGTAATCAATTACAATTTAACACACCAAATGCATTTGCCTTGCATCATTCTTAGGCCCCTCATTAGTTCGGTTGGCTTTGGGCCAGACTAATAGATGTAAGCGGTTTCACATCCTTGGACCGCAGGAGCTAGAAATCACCAAGAATGAGCAGAGATTTCATAAGGAGGGCCCTCTAAGTACAACTCTCTGCACTTACCCATTTCCTGAACTACAGACATGCTGAACCACTAATCATGAAGCAGGGTAGCTACAAAGTAAAGGATTAGCTCATTGATAGATGATTCATAACTTAAATATCCTGATTAACTTATAAAGAAAGTGACGAGATGAAATCAGTATCCATTAACAACCATATCGACTGAGATGCATGAACAACCACAGATGCAGTGCCTTGATGCAATTGGAACATTTGCTCACAATGCCTCTAATGTTAGTTCAGCTCAGTATCTCCCATACTCATGAGGCACAGGGTTCTAAGGGACATCAGTTATGAAAAACAGTACATGTGAGTTTAGTTATGAAGAGATAAAGGTGTTCAGTTAAGATCACAAATGCCAAAAATGGGGTATTCAAACAGAGAATAGCATTGGTGAAATGACAACAACGTTGTTGAAAAATTTGTGAGTAAATCAAGAGGAATGGCTCATCTACAATGGGTCATCACTTTCAGAGCAATTCTCCTATATTTTGGAACTATACCTCAAATACAAATGAATGTTGTGTTTTGTCAAGCCATTTATCACAAATAATTCAACAAGAATTCACTTGCCACTTTTAATATCATAAAGTCTATTTAAATATACTGTTTTCTTGTATTTGAGTGCCTTTTTTATCACTTTTTTATTCTACTTTTATTACTTTATTAATATTGATTTAGATGGTGATGGAATAAAAAGGTGGAGCGACACTCCCCTGTTTTATGCTGAAGTCAGGACTCATCCAATGTATTTTTATTCTAATCTATGTTTAGGTCTCATGTAACTTTAGTCAGATATCTCATAGATGTAGTAATTCAGGTTGTTTAAAATGTGTCAGAATATTAGCATATTTTCACAAATGCAACAACCTTAAGCTTTCTATCAACTTGGAGGAACGTCTTATTTAAGATCTGCCCGTGCAACTGGATCTACTTTCCTACAAAATACAACTCCAAGTCAAGTACGGCAAACCAGAGTGCACTGATAATCTCGGTAAGTTAGAGAAGGAACTCTGCGTAAAGGTGAGCGACCAGGAGAGTTAGTAATGCTGATGAAGATCAAAATGTCTTTAGGATGCAGAAAAGCAGTCAGGGATATCCAAACGTTTGACTGGTAGTGAACACTACATAAGGATTCTTTGACACCATAGTGAAGTCATAGAAGAAGCACTTGGTGGTTAGGCAGCTGTGGTCTACTGCATAACAAACAGGGTTTGTGACAGAAAGGTTGTGGGTTTAATTCCTGGAACCAACCCGAAGGCTGAAATGTCCTTGAACAAGACACTCAACCCTTACTGCTCCATGGGTGCTCCTATAGTGGTAGCACACTCCTCCAGGTATATGTTCTTACTGACTAGGATGGGTAAAATGCAGGGATGAATAGTCCTTCAAGGGTTAATACAGTAGGAATTTATATATGTTATTGATTTTCAAAACCTGTTGCAACTACTCTTACATTCAGCCTTTCCTGACTTTCCTGCAGGTGGGTAGGTGTGCTAGACCAAGAAAAGACCAATATTAGCAGAGCTGAAAACCATTGCCCTAAATAACCTTTCAATGAATTATTCTCTAATAAACCATTTTGGCAAATGAGATGTACAATTGTGAAAAATACACAATTTGTGCAAAGGTTAGGACCACACCATGAAGCATTTAGCAGCCTTTATTTTTAGAGTGTGTATGAGAGATGGTGTAGGGGCCCTGGAGATATTTTGGCAGTGCTCTGCCACATTGCTGAGAAACTCCTCCTGATCGAATTGAAGAGACTCTACATCAGGCCTCTGCAGGAGCTGCCGATTGCATCTGTGCCCTCATTTCCCCCCTTGGACAACACAGGCCAGCGTACAAAGAGATATAGGGCTACAAACAAACAGGAACGTAATTCCGTTTGCGTGCCGCTACACAATAGCAAATAGAAACCAGCATGCTTCACCCGTGAATGGACGCTAATGAAAACACCTGCACACCATGCGTCACTAGCCACCTGATCCCCCCCCCCGCTAGCTCTTTTAGCCGCTTCACAATAGCCCCTGCCTTTCTGGTTGGCCCACCCCCCTTTCCTCCTCACCAACATTGTCACTCACAATTCATTGCGGTGCCATAATTTCTATGGTGACGATGCAGGAGCAAGGGCTTAGAGGGCTCACGCTCACTTAATCACAGTCGTTATTAGCCTTCATTATTCAGCTTCCTCTTTATCAGTGCCAGCTTGTGCTGGGGACGACTTCAATGAACTGATGTAAGCATCGCTGGCTTTTCACAAGCACTTTTGTTAAAATAAAAAGAAGAAAAAATACAAAAGCCCACTGCAAGACCACTACAGCACACAAGTTCTTCTCAAGGCTTGGATTATGAGAGCTTCACAAGTAGCTGGATGATGCTCAATTACAGAATTTCTATGCTTGGGTAAAAGCATACCCAAAATCATGAGGGCTCAGCATTCTGAACTCATTTAGAGGATTATTGTCCATAGTAACAATACAGTTTTGGCAGTTGAGAGTAATTGAATAGTACTAGGAGTGACAATACAGTGGACAAACAATATTGAGTAATTATTAGGGTTAATGTTGATAAGGTTGTCAATAGTTAGGGTTGTCATGATTACTCAATTATAATGGATTACTCAATATGGAAAAATAAATCAACTTAGTTGATTATAACTAATATACATACAGTATTGGATGTGAATGTAAAGAACGGAGATATCATACAATATTAACAATGGAGTATTGTGCACTCTTTTTGAACATTATTGTACGATATTGAGTACTACTGTACTGCTTTGAGTCTTATCATGAAGGACAGAGTGTGATAATACAGTACTGGGTGTTATCTTACAGTATAGAGAGCTACAATGCTTAACATACAGTGCTTATAGTGATGACACAGACTAAATTATTATGATCGAGATATGACAGTGATAATACTCTGCTAATTCTTTGAAAGTGTTAACGATATTAGATCTAGTATTACTCACTTAGTATTATTCACTTGATAAACCTGGTTCCTTATAAGCCAACACACGTTTTTAGCCAGTTGGTGTTTCATTATTAACTGATATTGTTTTTAACAAATCAACTTCCTCTTCAGCAGATATAATTTCTAATCGACTTCCAAAAGAAGCTGTTGCTGCTGTTGGTCCTAGTTGCTTGCTGCTGTTTTTAATCATTTTGTCCAATTTCTGTTCTAAAAGTTTCAGTCTAGTTTTAGAGCTTTTCACCGTACAGAATCAGATTTACTGTGGATAACCGATGATTTACTATTTGTGACTGTAACTGTTACTTTTTTATAGATCTTCTGATGATGTTCATGATTATTGTTTATTTATTTTAATTGTGGAAAAATGTATGATCATTTATATGATAAATCTCCATATGACTTGTTTCTCACCAGATGTTGGTAACAACCTGTCCAATCCACACATACAAAGACATCCAACCATGGATGTCCATAATGTGTAATAAAATGGAATGACACAGGGGAAAAGTATTAAACACATGAAGAAAGGAAGGTGCAAAAAGGCATGAAAAGTCATGACACCAGCTGAATTCTAGCAGTAATTAGAAAGCAATCCTGCCACTAAGTGCAAATTAATATCAGCTTGTTCAGTCCCCACTGATGGCTACAAAAATGTGTCTCATTACCAAGGTGTCATACAAGAACCATCTCATGACCTTTACAACCTTATTATTGCAAAATGTATTGATGATATTTAGAAGAATTTCTAAACTACTGAAGGTTCCAGTGAGCACTGTTGGAACCATTATCCAAAAGTGGAAAGAACATCATTTCACCATTAAACCGGCCATGGCCAGGATCTCTCTACAAAATTTCAGACAGGGGAGTGAAAAGAATTACCAGAAGAGTTGTACAAGAGTCAAGGACCACTTGTGGCAGGAGTTCAGTGTCATTGTTATTGTTACAGTTTACATTCTACCCAATGCTAATGATAAGGAGGAGCTACGCAAACTATACAAAGCCATCAGTGATCTGCAATCTTTTTTTTTGTTATCGCCAGAGACTTTAAGAAAGACTTTATAATAATAGACTTTGCTCAAACTTCAATAACATGTTGACTTCCTGAACAGAGGAACAAATACACTGGACCTGGTTTACACAAACATTTAAGCTTCTTACAGAGCAGCCCACCCGTCCCAACCTCAGACTCTCAGATTACAAAACAATAAAGTTCACTCTAGCATACAACCCATTGCTAAAAACAATAAAACCCACAAAAAAAGGCCAGAGGGCCTGAGGCCCTGCAAGACTGCTTCAAGTGCACAGACTCGAGCATCTTCAGAGAAGCAGCATCCACGGGCCAGCACATGGACTTTAATGAGTATGCTGAGACAGTGATGGAATACATTGACAAATGCATTACAGATGTCACTGTTACCAAAACTGTCACTATGTTGGTAACCTGCCAACCAAAAGCCATGGTTTACAGCAGAAGTGCACAAACTGCTGAAAACACAAGTTGCTGCTTTCAGTGCAAATAATGGCGTGTCGCTGAGAGCAGCAAGAAACAACCTCTCCTGGGGCATCAAGTTGGCAAAAGGGGAATATGTGGAGAAAATCATCAGATACTTGGAGAGACGTACAATGCATGTGGCAAGGGATCCAAGCCATCTCTGATTTCAAGCCCCCATGAAAAATTACACCACCATCTGACGACTGAGTGCTGTTCCTGTCTGCAGCCAGACCCACTGCAGTTTGCACAAACAGATCTACAGATGATGCAATGTCACTTGTACTCCACCTGTACCTGTCACACCTGAAACACTAAAACACCCATGTGAGGATGCTGTTCATTGACTTCAGCTCAACATTCAACACAATCATCCTACAGCAGCTGATCTTCAAGCTGGAAATGCTTGGACTAAATGCATCCAACAGCAACTGGATCAGAACTTTCTCACTGGATGGCCCCACATTTGCAACATTAGCTCCAACATCATGATGTTGAGCAAAGGAACCCCCCAGGGATGTGTGCTGAGCCCGCTCCTCTTCATGCTGCCCAAAGTTGCACTTCCAGCTCAGAATCGAACCACATTATTAAGTTTGAGGATGACATCGCTTTTGTGGGACTCAAAATCCAGAACAATGATGAATTTGCATGCAGAGCAGAGGTGCAACAACTGGCGGTCTGGTGCTAAGACAGTAATTTTTCTCTTACCGTTGAAAAGACTAAAGAGCTGATTATTGACTTCAGAAGGACCTAGGTTGTCCATTCACCACTGAACATCAACGGTGCAGCAGTGGAGAGAGTGAAGAGTACCGAATTCCTCTGTGTCCACAAGACAGAGGACCTCTCCTGGACCAGCAACACCACTTCCCTCACCAAAAAGCTCAGCAGCATCTGCACTTTCTGAGGAGACTGAAGAAGGTGCACCTCCCCAAACTCATCCTCACCACCTTCTACAAAGGCTGTTTTACAGCCTGGTATGGAAACTGCCATGCCCCCAACCGCAGAGCCCTTCAGAGGGCTGTGCTAACCGCTGAACGCAACATCGGCAGCTCTCTCCCCAGCATACAGGACATTTACACTTCCCGTTGCAAACGCAAGGCAACCAGCATTGTGTCTGACCAATATCATCCCTCCCACAAACTGTTTATCCCTCTTCCATCAGAAAGTAGACTCCGCAGCATCAGGAGCAGGTCTGATTGACTCTGCAATAGCTTCTTTCCCCAAGCAAACAGGCTCCTGAACAGCACACTCCCACCATCCACCCCCTTACTCTTTGCTGAACACCCTGCGCCGCACTACGTGACACTTTATTTCCACTCTGGTATTGCTGCTACTATGCTAATATGTATACACCTATGCATACCTGAACTTCTGCACACGTATTGGATTCCTGCACAACCTGCCTCGTTTTGTACAAAGACAATATTCTCACTTTACTTACTTTTTATATTTGCACATTCCTACAGTACTTACTCATCCTGTACATCCTGAGTAGTCTTCTACTCAGTCCTATTCTACTTTGTTCCACCCAATAATTAATTTACCTATGTTTATATTTCAACTGTATTTGTATCTAGATTGATAATAATATATTGCATATAGGTTTAGTGTAAACTATTACCCCACCCCCATTGTGAGCTGTCTTGAGTCCTGGAGAATAATATTTTGTCTGTACATACATATTATGCCATATTATCTATTGTGCTTCAGAAAGACCTGGAATTAGCAGGTACAATTGTTTCAAAGAAAACAATACGTAAGCACTTATCCACCATGGCCTGTGCATGTATGGACATCTATGATTTGATTCTTTACACGTGTGGATTGAATGGGTTGTTACCAAAATCTGGTGAGAATTACATGTCAATAGCTCCTTTAAAAATATATATTTACTTAGAACATTGGTATCATGTTCAATGCTTATTTTACCTGCTGTATTTTTACACTATCACACAAAAGTCTCAGTCACCTAGGGGTATACTCACTTTTGTTGTTAGCAGTTTAGACATTAATGGCTGTGTCTTTAGTTATTTTTTAGGGGGCAGCAAATTAACACTGCTATACAAACTGTACAATGACCACTGTACATTGTATCACATGGCAAACTGTCAAATCTTCAGTGATGTCCCATTAAAAGATATAATAAAATATTTTCAAAAACGTGAGGGGTGTACTCACTTTTGTGAGATACTTTTGTGAGATTTCAGGAAGGTGGTGACATTATGATGAAGCCATGGCATTGATTTTCTTTGAGCTGCGATTGAAAGATTCTCAAATAGCAAAAGGTGTGTGGGGAAAAAGCTTAAATTGAATATTTTAAGAAATAAAAAATAAAAAACTAAATAAATAAATAATAAAGACAGAAGAGCAATGCAGAGCTGCTGGGGTATAAAATTCAGGATGATGTCACAACCCTGGAGCTTAGTTTACCTTAAGAGAACAACAGAACACCACAGATATATTAGTTTGGATAATATATATAACACAGAAAGACCAAGCAATGGCTTATTTTGGTTGGGGCATTTCCTACATTTTGGTTGTATGTAGTTTTCCCCCCTAAGGTCCAGTTTTGACATTTGTCCCCAAAACAACTGATTGATGTACATGACTCTCTTTATGTCTTAGAATGAAACAAGCTGCTCTTTCAGACTGATCTATATAAACAGATAAAAACAGTACTGTGCAAAAAGTCTTAGACCCCTGAAAAATGTATAAGTTAGAGCTGTTTAGACAGTCAATAAGTGGCTTTATTTTTTATTTTCAGATGACAAATATTAGAATCAATATGAATAAAAATAATATAGAGAACAGTACATGGTTGTCAATTTGTTGGGCTACCATTCCCAGTGTTTTCCTTGGGGAAGCCTGAAATTATTTCAATTATTATCAATAATTTAGCTCAATCAGTGGTTAAATGCACTGTTTTATCATATATCATATTCTTTCATATATCATGATCAAACATATCAACTCGTTTTTACACACAAAACAAATTTAGTTTAGTTTTTTCTTTCATTTTTTGTTTGTTTGCATTTATTTTATAACTTGTATTTTGCTGTCAGAAACTGCAAACTATACAAATACCAATAAGTGCACAATACACTAAATGGCAAGAGCCTGACATACATGGTTTTTATGGAGCATACACATTGAACTGTATATACAATGTAGGAGGTGCATACAGTGATGTATAAGTTGGCCTGTTTTGTTAGTTGTGTCTCACTTAAAATCAGCAGAAACACGATAAAGTAGTTTGTTGTGACATGCAGCTTTCTTTTCATAAACAATTAAGACCTTAACATTGTTTACATACCCCATCAAGCCCTTCTTTTCATAAAAGCAACAAGGCCATAAATACTAACGGTATAATAAACATAGCCATGTCACTGCACTCAATTCTCGACACATAGTCTGTTCCTCCACAGCACCACTGTTATCTTGTCTAAATATAAATACACTATATTTAAATGATCCGAAAGCGGTGGAGAATTCTGAATTACTTTAATGTTACCACTTCGAGACTCCCTGGCTGCAGACTTGGGGACCAGAGCTGCAGATCAGTCTAAAGATAAAAGAAATGGCGCAGGCCAGAGACTCTGGAGACTGCAGCAGTGGGTGATCCATCTCTGAACATTCTCTAAATCTGTTTACTAGGTTCTGATTTAGTCGTACAGCGGAGTACTAGATGACTCTGGCTGTGTTCGTCAAAAACCCTCCATGGGGCTGTTATAAGTTCCAAGTCAACAAACTATTTCCAAAAACGCATTAATTTCAGAGCAGTGTTTTGTGGAGCTTGTAAGGCCGTATTAGAGATGTGTAGACGAGGCTTGCGGGCAGACTTCCAAATTAGATGTAATATAATTTGGACTGGACTCATTTTCTCCCCATCTTGTTATACTGCTTTAGATTGAAAATGAAATCCTCAGCTCCCACAGCCCTCCCCCCTACAAATTCCTGCTATTTTCTCATATTGACCACACGCATCCACGCAACAGTTTCAGCATTAAGAGGGTCATCTAATATTCTTGGCAGGTACATTTAAGTATAGAATTAATGTGTGGCACTGTGGCAGGTGCCTTTTTTTTGCAAGTTCTCCCAATATTCGCATGGGTTTCCTCTGGGCGCTCTGGTTTCTTCCCACTGTCCAAAGGTTTGCGGTTTAGGTGGCTTGGCTATTCACAATTGCCCATAGGTGTGTGTGTGAGTGTGTACATTACGTGCTCTGCAATGGGTGTACCCTGCCCTGGCCCATATTCAGCTGGGATCAGCTCCAGCTTCCCCATGACCCCAAATGGATAAAGCAATTTGGGAAGTAAATGAAAGAATGAAGAAAGTTCTTTGTAAGGTATCAAAGTTTAAAGCTGAGAAATTTGATTGTAACCTGCCAACCTGCCCATCTAACTTAAACATCTGCAGGTTGGCCTCATATATGCAGATTTAATGCATGCTTTCATTGTATATTTTTTAAACGTCCTGTACTGCCTGAAAAAACACAAAGTTTCTCTTCCATATATCATGTTCCTATAGTACCTGCAATCAAATACTGAGCCATTAGGCCTGAAGTAAATAGCAACATAGGAATTTGTTTAGAATCCCTATACGTACCACCCGGGAACTAAGCAAAAAGGCATTCGTAGCAAGTAGTAATGTATATAATTTTATATAAACAATTCTACTACCGTTAAATTTTAAATTTTAAAATAAATTAAATTTTCCCAAACAAAAATGCATTGTGCTGACATTTAACATTCATTACAATCTGTAGTAAAGTCAAACGTCTTTCATCAGAAGACACATAAACTAAGCAAAAATGAATGAAATGATGACATGAAAAAAAGTGAGATTGAGATTCTTACTCATTTTTAAGCACACTACTGTTTCAGTTTCAGTTTCTTTGTTTTTTTTGGTGAGCTACTGATATTGTGGTATTTTATGCTAAAATGTGTAGCAAGATTTAGTAATCTATCAATCTATTAGCTGATGAATCTCTAGTTTTCCTTTACATCTGCAGTGTATACATTCAAGTATGTTAGCAGTATGTTATTATGTTGCATTCATAGGCAGCAGTGATAGAAACATGTAATAATTAATTTACAAAACAATAACTGTGGTATAATCACAATAATAGAATTAAGGTTGTGGTATAATGTGGATATTGGCCCTGTGATTTGAAATGCAGCAGCTCAGTGCCAATATTTTCATATGCAGATCTACATTTCATGTATTTTCACATAATTTAGCAAAATATTATCTTATACATATACTTATACACTTATTATCTTGTACATAACTATTGTTTTATTAATGTTTTTTTAGGGTTGTTGACAAAACATTTAGCCCTGGTCAGAATTATACTATATTTTCCTAGATTCAGAATGGACATTGACAGCCCAAAAACTAATGTGGTCAATAAGTCAAAATAACATACAAATAAATAGTTCTTGCATTTCATAAACTCACAGGTTTCCTAAAAACAAATGTCAAGAGCTGTATGTTTCTTTTTTTAAAATTCACTTTTCAATTAATTCTTTATTTTTATTATTGTTTTACTATTTAAAATGTTACAACAAAATAAGTTCTCTCACTAAGTGGATTGTTGGTGATCCAAATTATTTGTTCATGTGGCTCAGCCAATGGGTAAGTCCTGTATTAAAATGTAAAACAGTTAAAATATAAGAAGCTATGTTTGTAATAGAAGACATTCAGATTTACCCCTGGGTCTAAGTTTTTGTTTTAAATCAAATCAAGTACAATTCAGGCTTACAGTCATGAATTTTACAATGACAACTGGCATCAGAACAAAGTGAAGAATAAAAACTGTTTTGAATTTCTCAAGGTTTAATTTTGTGTTGTTCAGCATATTGATTCTGGCAGTAGATCTACTGGGACCTGATTCACCGTCATTTGTTTAATTGGACCAGTCAGTTTGTTCTGTTTGGTTGGACCAGTTTTTTATTAGATGATGGCAGTTGAACAGTGAAGAACAGAGCAGGAAAAAAATAATGAAAACAGTTCAAGCTTTTGACATCTATAAGAGTTTAAGTTGCCATTGAGAACTCAAGCTAGCCAAGGCAAGCAGTACATGAATGGGCACAAAACTATTACTGTATACTCTTGCTAATTTAAACCTGCTCGCTTTCATACTGATATGCTATAGTCCATGTGTCATAATCAGCTCTGCTGGGTCTCAAATATATTATGTGTTTGGTTTGACACGTTAACAAATTTAGAATTTCATGAATTTTATACTCAGAAAAATTTGGGATGGTCATGTGAATACAAGTATTCTGCAGCTCAACAGTTCATTGTCTGATTATCCTCCTCATGAAGGTCCTTACAATTTCAATAAGAGAATAATCTTGACTGCTGGCAGAACAGTCAAACACATGTGTCTACAGTTATGTTGTAGTAGCGCATCCAAAATGAGGCCAAGCTCAAAAAACCATGGACATCCTGAGAAAAGACACCCATTTGATGGCAGAATAGATCTCTTTAAAATCACCCACCGTATAAAATACCTTCACACCTGCTCAGTTTACCTTTAGTTATATATTATTATTAATGATTAATGTGAAGACACTGATCAGGTTTACAAGTTTATTAACAATGTCTTAATGTGGGAAACATAATATCAATATTTTACACTTCATTTATATTAATCTCAGCAATTATTTACATTTTCAAATGACCACTTCAACATTTTTGTGACATGTAGTGAAGTGTCTCCACGTTATTCCCCACAAATAATACACGCAGGTTTCTTTCACAGTAGTAAAAAGAATCCTTCCTCCCATTTTCTGTGAAAATTAAACATTTTTGTTCTTTTTTCTGCCATGTTTTTGGGATAAGAAACCACATTCAGCTCCACATCTTCACTGCACCAGTGAGTTTACTCTCCACCAGCACTTTGCACACAATACTGACCGTTGAACTAGAATAGAACAGAGTTTACCTAAACGTATCTAAATTCATGTATAATAAACACATTTTAAATGCTTTCAAATCTATATAAATGCAAAAGTGACTAAAGAAGAAAAGGATACAATTGTTTACCCCTGGTCTTTATCTTTGGCTCAAAAGCTTATAGTCCTTTTCCCAAAATCAAGCTGAAAGGTGGACTAAACTGACCAGAGCAGATCCACTATCTTTTGGCCCATCGAAGATCATCTCATCTTATCAAAGCCATTTCTGTACAGAACTGAAGTTTTCAGTTCTTTTTACATAATTTTTAAATAGCTTTTTGTTGAAATGGCAACAACGGTGTGCCAGCAGTTTTTTTCAAAATTGTCCTGAGGCCATTGTCTATATTAATCATAGCAGCAAAATTATTTCTCATGCATGGGCATGTGAGGGTTTGAAGGTTTCTGGTTCTTGTTCTACATGGATTTTTCTGAATTCCCCCATTTTCACAATATTAGAAAATATATATTTTAAGCTGTAGAAATTACTTTGTAGTCTAAGATATCTAAGATCTGCTTTCTTTAACAGACTGACAACTCTTTTTTGCTTGCAAATCAACTCATTGCTGGAAATAGGGCTTGTACAATAAACAATTAGAAAATAAAGAAAACGTTTGACCAAAACTTTTGCACAAAACTGTATATGAGCATATTTGCCTTTGTATAATAAGAGTATTTTATGGCTAGTTATGACACTTCACAGTAGACAGTGCAAAACTTTCAGGCTTCGTGTTGCAGCCTATAATGGCACAACTCTTCTGCTTTGGTTATTATTTAAGAAGATGTAGGTATTCACAGATTGTCAAATAACATTAGAACATTTAATGAGTCATTAAATTAAAGAATTTCCAAATGAAGCATTGCAAAACTAGCATTGACACTATCAAAACATGCCACAGCCAACTTCTGTCATCAAATATCTGCACACAATCAAGATCACAAGGAACCCCAGAACCTCAACCCCACTTGCTTCCTTCCAAGCGTCTAATCAAGGGGATAAAGTGGAGACTGATGAAGCCCACAGCTGCTCTTAGTCCAAATAATCATCAGTGGTGTATCGGCTAATGAGTAAAGAAATGCAGTGGAAGCTCCCCAGGTGCGGGTAGTGCACTCCCGGGATGGAATGGCTGGCCATGCGAGGCCGCAGGCAGGGTGGCGGAAATCATTTTCACCTCATGCTCCTCTCGCGCTGGGCACTTAATTGCTGGAGATG
Source organism: Lepidarchus adonis (assembly GCA_037576955.1). Lineage (NCBI taxonomy): Eukaryota > Metazoa > Chordata > Actinopteri > Characiformes > Lepidarchidae > Lepidarchus > Lepidarchus adonis. Next base: position 11,794,637 of record JBBIGC010000131.1, on the reverse strand, counting down.
GGAGCAGGATAGATCCAGAATAAATTAGCATGCGCCCATGGTGAGTGATTAATGGCCTTGTGGAGTTTAACAGCCATGGCTAAACTCAACTACAGCAACATTTTGTAGGGTTCATGGCATTGATTCTGAACAACTTGGGCAATAGAATGATTTGAAGGACAGAGGACTTTCAGGCATTAAGGGTTGAGCTGCATGGCCATTGTTCCAACTTTCAATACCATTGTATGTTGATGTCTGCTGTGAATGCAGGTGTGCAAAAGACAATTAACCCTTGGATGAAGCCCTTGAATTTCTGACTTTTAAAGCCCCCTAAATGTTTCTTATATTTAAGTGACTAACTCTTTTCCAACAACCCCTTATCACTTAAAATGTAACATTGTTTTTTTGTTACCTTTCCTCTCAGACTGATACTCGTACATGACCTCTACTCTGATTTGCTGTCCCATTCAAATGCACTGCCCTTACAACTTCGTCATAAATAGCTGGTGCCACTGCTATAAATTAATGTACAAGTAAATAGATAAAAAATATGTAAAAACATCACCTGAATACTGTATCTATTTTTGCAACTTAATATCAACATATAGAATGTTAATGAATTTGACAGGTTCAGCTCCAGAAAATAACTTTTTTCCTAGAGAAGTCCCAGAGAAAAATCTTTATGGTCATCAAAATATAATATGGTCATATAATAAAACTTACAAAACAAAAAGCATGTGGCCCACAAAACCAGGCACAAAGGTTTCCACAGCCCACAAAATCAAACTGAAAATAAAAGCAAATATAACACTAATTGTGTTGCTTGACTACATAATTACACATAATTACACATAATAAATGCCAGCACATTTCTTTCTGTTTGTACCCAAAATCCATGATAGATAAATTCCAGAAAATCAGAAAAAAAAATTTGACAAGAAATTTAAAAAAGCCTTAAATTTGTTATAGAAAATAATTGTATTTCAATGCAATTAAAATATTTGTCAAAATTGCCATTTGATACCCCCACCCCCTCCAGCCCTACTTGCTAGCCAGCTAACGATTGCTCTGTCAGACCAGATTATATTTGCTAATTATGATAACAGTAATATTTTACCATATTTAAAATAATGTTTGGTTAAATGTCCTTAAAACAAAGTTTGGAGACAAAAAAAGACCCTGCTTCTTAGTAATGTCACCATACTAGCCTGCAGATTAAAAACTCTTGTTTTAGAAGAAAAAATGCCCTAATTTTTCTAGTTACAGACAAAAGAAAGTTTTTTAATGACCTGAGGAAGATACTACATATGGTAAGTTACGATAACATGGACTTACCGATGGGGCAGGTTTACCACCTTTGGCAGTGCAAACCAGTGTAAAGTTCTGGGCCTGGTAGCGGCTGAACGGCGCAGGTGTATTCTCTGCTACCACAGAGATATTGTTGGGTGGTGCTGAAAAGATAAAAATGAGAAGTCATGAGCATGGAAAGGAAGGGAAAAAAATTACAGAGAGATAAGACACTGATCCAAAGCACAGACCGTCACACAGTTCAACACACAGCAGCATGGGGGCCATTAATAATGCTTTTTCACAGGCCCCCTTCAGACGGTTTGTGCCTCAGTCTGTCGATCAAGCATTCATTCATCAGCCCAAGCTCTCACATGTTAGCTCCCCTGCCCCCCTTTGGTCTGTGAAAAAAAAACTTGTTGAAATCATGCATCTCTGATTCTGTTTCATGAGCAACAGGCAAAGATTGGAAAAAATTTGGGCAGCTAAAGAATTTGGGGTATGTGAGGGGCAGCTCTGTTCCACCATATTGAGACAGGCTTCCTACAGTATATGCTCTGAGCAAAGGGATAAAAGCTTCACTTCCGAAAAACTGCAGTCCATGTCACTATTGTCATATCGCTATACTTCTGAAGTACATTACATAATTAGTTAAGTGTAGTTATATAACATAATTCTTGACAAAGTTAGTCAATCATAACATTAAATCTTTGATCGATGTTGTATTTGAACAGTATCTGGTCAGCACTTGTATTTATGCCATTTATTACAACAGCAAACATTAATAATAAAGAAAAAAATAATAATTACTATAAGAATCAAATTCAATTTGACACTTAAATTGACATGTTTTAGGAATTACCTTGCCATTTTTCCACAACACAAACATTTATTTTATTCTTGAAATGAATAAAACTTTGAATAAACAGGAATTTAATCATATCTATATCTATTACAACTAATAAAAGTGGCTAAATTAAGTTTAGGATGGTTTCATTTCTGGTTATATTCCTTTATCAATGATGCAGTGTTAGAATATGTCTAAAGAATGATCAAAAAACAGTTACTATTCGTAGTAAATGCTCTGGACACAAGCTCCTGGGAGCTTTTCCTTATCCTGGAAGCAAAGAGTAAAACTTTGTGTTGAACCTTTACCATTTTTAAAGAAAAAAATGTAAACTGTCATTCAGATTGGACCTCTGCTTATGAGTTTAACCAGTCATTTCGTTCTGCTGGTTTTTCTTGATTTAAATGCATTGATGAGACAAGTGTTTGCCCTCCTCAGTCATCAAACTCACACATACGGCATTAGTATTGGAGCTTTTATATATATGCAAGTAAATGCAACTACAACTAAATTTGATTTCATCACTTTTAGCTTAAGAATAATTAAATTTCCAATATTTTTCATTACCCAAAGCCACAACATAAATTACATATTTTGCTCCTTAATGGGCCTAAAAATACTAATTAGGCCCATCAAATAGCATTTTTAAAAATAACATGAATCAAATAAAGAGCAAAAATAAAAGAGGTCTGACATTGGGTCCCACATTACTAAGTTACAACATTTTGGTACAGATTGGAGCAACAGCAATTGCTCTTCACTTTTTTGAAGCAAAAATCTGCTAATTCCCCCCATGAATAATTCTGACTATGAACTCCTTATCCCAGTTTTCAGTCAGACGTGAAAATACCACAGTATATTAGATCCTAAGAAGAACAAGCAAGACCTAGTAGAGTTGATCTACAGTACACAGTGGTATACACAGCGTCTGACCTTTCACTACGTGTCAAGGAAAAAGCGGTAACATATCAAGACAATATGCTGCTCCCATGAGTGCTGTTACCACTTTCTGCATTCGAATATGGTCCCGCGCAGCTGTTTTAAATAATAAAACAGGACTGGCCACCCTGGTGAGTGCGAGACGGAGCTTGTTAAAGATGAAGTGTGAAGGCTCGTGCATATAATATCCACAGCCAACAGCCAGTCATAGCATAGGAAAAAAATAGAAACACCCCATAATAGCTCTAAGAGAAGTTGTGGAACAAGAGCAGATGAATTTTCTAATAGTTGTTTTACGTACTTTACACACAAGCAGCATGATGCCTTACAAACAGGCCTACATCTGCTGCCTCTCTTTCTGTTTTCACATCTCTTCAAGTCTAGGTTAATATCTAATGATATTGGGATAAAAACAAATTCAAACCTTCCCAACTGCAGCCAATCAGATATGTCTGATGTTAGATGTTTGCATCTGTAGTATATATTCTGTAAACTGTATTCTGTACTGTAGCCTCAATGGAGGCAGTGATGCTAATGTAGTGCAGCATAATATACTCATTAGTACCATTGTTAACATCAAATGGTCACATATTTATAAATGGTGTAATGAATGACGCTTTGAAAAACTTGAAACTATAGTTGACAGTTCCAAGCAGTTCTAATCAAGCTCAAAATGCGAATGGTGAAGATGATAAAAATGTGTTGTAACAGTACACCACAGTCAGAGCATGTTTTGGTGGCATGTGGGTTACCTAGAAAATATTATATTTAATGTTATGGCTGGTTGCTGTATATGCATTCTCAAGTTACCAAAATATTCTCTTATTCTGAACTGATAACAATATTGAATGATAATTTGCTATATGTAACAAATTCCATTGGCTATTAGGTTGTGAGTAATTGGTGTATGTACTGTATGACAGTGCTCTGCAAACCACAGTTATAACACTACTTGTATTGTGTAATATCAGTCAAGTTACTTGGGTAATTGCAAATGGTACTTAATTCAAATTACCCCCAGCCCCTATTAGAATTTTGTTGATTTAATAGAATTTCATCCTATTCTGGTGCCAGCCATGTCTAAAGCATAGCTACTGTAGTCATCTTGAAGACTTAGGGTTAGTGTATTACCATGCATTATAGGACTTAGCCCATTTTTGCAGTTGGCCAGTGATTTTACTTTTGCTCAGTCTTGCAAATGTAGTATTATTATGTTCATAATACAGTGGTGCAGTGATGAGCACTATTGCCTCACAACAAGAAGGTCCTTGGTTCGATCAAAAGTTGCCCAAAGTTGCCTTTCTGAGTAAAGTTTGCAAGATCTCCTTGTGTTTGAATGGGTTTCCTGTGGGTATTCAGGTTTCTTCCCAGTATACAAAGGCATTGTCCAGTTTAAATTAATTGGTTTCTCTAAATTGCTGTTCTGGTGAAGTTTAGTCTCCAAACATAAACATACCCTCAAAAGTACAACATGGTTTTAGAAGGCCAATCATGTACCTTAAATAAGTATTTTCCCCAAGGTAAATGGTTGAATTTGAATATTTCCATGACTTAATTATTGAAAAATTGAAACAAATATGGTGGAGCAGTGGTTAGCACTGTCACAGCACAACAAGGTGGTCTTGTGTTTGACCCCCAGGTCAGTCATGCATGTTTGCAAGTTTGCAATCTCTCCTCGTGTTCACATGGGTTTCCTCCAAGTGCTCCGCTTTCCCACACTATCTAAAGGCATGTGGTTTAGGTCGACTGACTATTCTAAACTGCCCATAGAAGTGAGTGAGTTGTCTGTCTCTGAATTGCTGTGGTTGGCCTCCTGCCCAGGGTGAACTGTCTTGTGCCCATAGTCAGCTGGGATCAGTTTCAGCATCCCCACAACCTGAATCCGATAAGTGGTTTGGAAAATGAATTAATATTAATGTTATTTAAATAGGCAGCTAGCTTAAAATTCTGGGTCGTTGTGGAGCACTGTGTGCAGTGATGTGTTCACAATGATTGGAAATCACGAATCACTAATCCCGGACTAGCATGTAAGCTAGCTCAGTTATCCTTAAGGTATAGATGCATATAATAAAAAAAAAAACCTCCAACTCCAATCACAAGTGTCGAACCACTAGACGTCTACTGCCATGGAAGAATAAGCAAATTTTCAGACATGTTAGCTTACTGTGTTAGCTGCCTGCCTACATATTGAGAAGAAATGTTTCAAATGGTGTGGCCACTGTCACTTCACTAGCTGCAGAGGATGGATGAAAAAAGGAGAAAATAGCTTTATCACACCTGCCTTTCATGCTATTTTGACTCGTTCTTGGTTCACGTGAGTTGATGCGCCATCATGGGTGGGCACCGAATATTCAGTCGATTGCATTATCACTTGAAAGACGCCCTGAGAATTCCCTTTCACACCCAGCTGAGAGAAATATGGCTGCCTGCTGCCTGGGCTGGCCCCGTTTCAGCTTCAGGGATGATGAAGGGATGAGAAACAGCGTGTGAAATCAGGGGATGGGGTTAAAAGAGAATCCTGCAGAAGCAGTATCCATGAAATCTGATCGATAATGCTCACAAGGGGTGGGGGGAGGCTACTGTGAAAATGGGCAAGGAAAAAAGTGCTTTTTTTGTTGTGACACATTTACATCTAAATCTGTCTGACTCTTTCATTTGGCACAGCAATCATTTGATTAAAAATGAGTAGTGCTATATAGTGGGGTAGGGGTGGGGTGTTTGATGGTCTGAGAGCTTTTGTTTCCTCTGCACTTAATTGCATATTGATGGAGAACGTATGGAGGGAAATTAACTTTAGAATGCTCTATTAACTGTCAAAGAGCGAGAGCATCTGCTGCCATGTAGTGTGATACGCCACCACAGACAGCGCATATTTGAGCGTATCTGAACGTGAATGTCAGAAACACTACCACATGAACACTCGAGTGGTGCAATCCAGTAAAGAAATTACTGTCATCCTAAGACAATAGGACAATAGCTTAATAAGACATGCGTTGAATTTTTGTATTGGTTGTTAGTCAAGGTTAATTAACATTGCCTGCATGTATAAAACACACAATAGGATCCAAAACTCAATCATGTTAGGCAGTGTATAATGGAACACATGGAGGAATGAACAAATCTATGACTGGCCACTTCATAATGGCCCCTCCTCCTCTTGTAGCTCCTGTTTGCTAGTTTGCACTTAGAGATGCAGCTTGTGTTAGCTATCCTCTAGACCTTTGTTAATGGCCAGTTCTGACCACAGAGCTGCCCTTGGCTATATTTTTGGATGGTGGATCACTCTCAACCAAGCAATGACAGTGATGGGCACACAAGCAGAAACACTGCTGCGCCTGATGCACTCACACCACCATCCCACACATTACCATGCCACAACTATATCAGTGTCTGCTGTGCTGAGAATGATCCAATTTCTGGTCAGTGGTGGTTCTGTGGCCAGAAAGTGAGCAATAATGAGTGGGCTAGAGGAAAACTGACCGCAACTGTGCAGCAATTGGGCCACACTCTGTAATGCTGCAACTGTTTAGTGAACCTGTAAGCATGGGGAACCTTAAAAATGGACATTCAGGGTAGGTGTTCCTAAGTGCATTCAGAGCCCATGTACTATACTCTATGGATATAGGCATATGTAAGTGTCATAATACATTTCTGTTGTTTTTCTAAGCAAATCTAAGTACAGTTTCTACTTATTTTATGAACTTAATAAACTGAAGAAAAGGAAATATAATACAAATATACTGAGTGCCATCATTTTGCACATGAAATAGGTTGACAGTATGATTAATAAACAATATTATTTCAGCAAAATGTTTGCATGTTTTCTGTATTATAAATATTTTTGTAAATGTTTTCCCATAGTTTGACCAGGGGCACCCAAACCTTTGCATACAACTGTATTTCCAAACTGCTTTCACAAAGAATTTATACAAATCAGTAAAAATATTATAAAATTAATTATATAACTTTGATGTGACTTTGTTCTTGGCAGTAAACCTCTGACACCCTGATATCACATATATATGAATTCTATTATGGTCTGAAAATTAATTGATGAATACTTTGTTCCTCATGAGTGTGTTAGGTGAAACCAATATATTAGAGTGATGACAAATTTAGTCTAATTAAGAATATAATACTCTTGAGCTTCATGTGTTCTGGAAGAAAAATCACAATGAATGCCATTATCTTCTCTATTAGTTTTTGTCAGTTCCCTTTAGAGCTCACTGTCAAACAACCTGGTTGACCTCTATGTATTTTCTTAAAAAAAATACTTTTTTCTAAACTAATTTGGGTTGTCTTTGATTGTAAAAAATCCTTCTTAAAAAATCCTAGAGCTTTTAAACTTTCAAAGGTTAGAAAGCCTTACATGCTAGTTTACCCACTAGCATAAGTAGAAAGTGAATGTAGAATCAGTCATATTTTGAGAACTATGCCAGGGCTCTTTACTGAAAGAAAAACTGCAAAACTGCATTAAATGAAGCCAAATTAGCCTCAAATAAAGCACACTATATATTTTATGAGGTTCAAATGTCAGGTTAGTGTTCATCGATGTTATCCTAGCACTAACATGCTAATAGAAACCTCACAAAGGTTTCACTTGAATCTTAACCATGGCATGCACCTCATATTGCACAAATGTTATTAATGAATTACCAAGTAAATGTCATGACAGATGTTTGATACCATGACAGTTAATGTCACATGCTAACGTAAGGTCATGATATCAAACACTAACAATTACCAATAATGGTAATATTCCACTGCTACACTGTATATTAATGAATCAGTCATGACAACATAAAACATAAAACACCTGATATGGCATGTCATGTAAAGTGTTAGAATTTGACGTCCATGTTCTAAACTGAAGGACTTCAGATTTATTTATTTTTTTAAATTCAATAATAATGCAAGTAAAATAGTACCATGCAAATTGCATCATGCTTATTTCTGGCAAATAACATCTATTCATTTTTGGCCCTGTTTGCTTGTTTGGTCAAGCTGTCACGTCAAGTTCGACCCGCTGTGAATGACAAAAATCAGAGATGCACTGCACAAAGCTGAGAAAATCTAAAACACCTAATCAAAATAATCCTTACGGAAGCAGTGAATGGAAATATTGGATCATAGATTGTTCAAAAGCTGAAGCTTTCATGCTTGGCACATAACGAAACCGTAGTTAATCCTTTGAAAAATTAAAACTGTTGCTAGATGTGATAGCATGAAAGCCTTTTTTACTCTTTTTTTAGCACTTGCAAGGTTACCTGCACCTTTTATCAAAGTCTGAGCTTTGATGAAGGAAGCACACCAACCGAGACACACACAAGGCCATGTTGTCAGTTCATTGTTTGTGTTCTTCCACTGTAACATCCTTCGCTCTTTGTGTTCTTCAAGCATAAAAACGTCGAGTTACAGTGTGTCAATGACCTGAACGAAACCTTTGCAATAATGCAATTAAGAATTACCCGCAGTGACTTCATTCCTGGCAAAACACATTCTGCTCTGTTTCGATCTTGCAAATTAATGTCATCCTCTCAGCCAGCAATTATCTTGGACAGGTGATGCAAATAGTAATTTACTCGAGGTTGTACCTTCAGGGTACTATCATTGCCTGGTTTCTTTTTATTTTAAATATTTAAATGCAATCACTTGATGTTATTACATTATATATTACATTATTAATTCAAAAGAAGTCAAATAAATCATTAGCCATTCATTGCCATTAATGACACTGATATCAGCATGATTGAGTCCAACATGGCTCGTTTGCAATGTGAACTACTGGACCAATAGAAAGAAAGTCAACTTTAACGGTAAGCCTTCTGGCATTGCTGGTGTACAGTCAGAAAGGTTTCCATTGCGTTTTTGTACAAAAAAAAGTAATTTTTGTTCAAAGTCAATGGGACTCAATTGAGAATGGTCTATCATGTTATGTAACGTGATTACAGCTGGGATTCTTTGATTTGCAATAGCAAGATCCTATCCATTTTGTTGTGGTGATTTCAATCACATCCACTGCAGTAGCTGTGGAACTGATTTTATGGGACAAGGCACACAGTAACAGAAAGGCAACTCAATAATATCTGGCAGTGGCCATGTATCAGGGATTTTTGTCTACACTGATTTTGCAGAGGTTCTGTGGCTTCACAACTTTTGAACTCAGAAGCAGTGCAGCATAGAAACTCTCTGCCACGTCCAGCCCAGGAGAACCAAAGGGAAGAGCCTCGCTACCCAGTGCCACTAGTAAATGTCATGTAAAACTGTGTTTTCATTTAAACTTTGAGAAATAATACTTTGTAGAATTTACTGAAAAGCCACTGTGTTATTTTTTTCAATATATGAGAGTATATTTTTAAATTAATGTTTATATTCTTCTTTTTTATACAATTCTTTTTTAATTTGCATATTAGGCAGGTTAAAGCCGTCTATAGAAGATACCCCATCTGCTCATGCACAGTTTGTGTTAGTCACTTTGGTCATGGCCCTGTTTACACCTGGATTTAACATCTGCCTCAAGAGACCTGAACACACATGGACAACACTAAGTACAGGTGTTATATTTCCAGCTGATTCCTTTCACTTCATCTGATCTGATTCCTATGGTCTGGCTAAATGTACCAGTAGAGCAAACTAGCATGTGGATCCACTTGACTACCAGATGAACAGGAAAGGATGTTTTATCCAACTATTCAGACACATCCCCAGAATATATTGTTTTAATATTTCTTTTACCTCTTTTAAATTCTGGCAGGCAGGCAGGGAATGTGTATTGCTGCCTCCTTCTGGTTAAAAACAACAATGCCTTTGGCCTCACAAATGTTCACACAGATGCATTCTAATGTGCGCACAGATGTACTTAGCACTGTCCACTTGTGCTTAGATTACCCAGGATCTTAATGCCAGCAGTCCATATCACTACCAAATCAATGTCATTATCTGATGTGATGATCCACCATCCAAGTAATACCTGCTTGTTGGTGGTCTTTTCACTTCTATTTGCACTATACAACAAGCAGTACCCCATACTGTTGCTCATCAGTGTATATGAAAGCCAACAGTTACAACTGGCCCAATAAATTATGACCAGGACATTTTTTTACCAGATTCCCAGATGGGGCAACTACGTTTCTAATAAAATGGCCAATGACTCTATATTAGTGATTCATTGATTCATGATTTATGATCATTGTGAATACACCACAGCACACAGTGCACCACAACGAAATGTATTCTCTGCATTTAACCCATCACACGTGCACATGTGGAGCAGTGAAGCGGAGACGGTACCTTGCTCAAGGGTTCCTCAGTGGTGCCCGGGCTGGGACTTGAACCTGAGGATCTTAGGGGCAAAGTGCTAACCACTAGGCCACCATGAATGACATGACAGAATTCTCATTTATCTTTTTGAGTTGTAGTTATTAACAAACAAGAATTATAATTAGTAATGTGTCAACAAAAGTATGCAAAAATAAAATCATACTGGTTGGTATGGTCTTAGAGATCCTATTTTAACATACCTCTCTCTCTCTCTCTCTCTCTCTCTCTCTCTCTCTCTCTCTCTCTCTCTCTCTCTCTCTCTCTCTCTCTCT
>JBBIGC010000131.1:11697160-11724241 GCA_037576955.1 Lepidarchus adonis | reverse complement strand
CACGCCACCGGCCTTTTATGAGGTGATCGCCAGCTGATCGTGATTACCGCTGATGGCGCCTCACTGCTGACCCCCCCCGGCCAGTAGTGGGTACCACAGCGGCGGATCCACCGGCTCTAGACCTAGTGTTTGTACCGGCCAAACCGGAAGTAGCGGAGGCCTGGCGCCCTCCGCCTCCGCCGGTCCCCCGAGTGGTCTGGCGGAGGACCGCGGGAGCTGGCCGGCGTGCGCTCCTTACAGTAATGACAGAGTGTGCTCGCTGCGGCTTTGCTTTGGTCATCGATTCATCACATTTATTTTCTCCAGGACTGCATGCAGAGAACAGGAAACTTTTTCACAGCTCCACAAAAGTGGTTCAGTCCAAATACTTAGTTCAGAAAGAAAAGGAGGAATAAGTTGCGCTTTTTATTATATATTATGTTTAAAATTAATCCATGTTTGCTATCTATATGTCTACTTTGGCTTTAACCAACCACAAGCTGTCAAGTGCCAACCAATCACAGATGGTCTGTACAACCAATCACAGACAACCACCAATCATTGTCACCAAGCTGACTTGCTTATTGAATAACCGGCAATGGTGACAGACTTTCTCTGTGGTAATGTCATTAAGTTCACCGATGCCAGGAGAACGTTGCCTTTCACCAAGGCCTGTTTGCAAACCTGAAGGTCATTTAGCTCCAGTCGAACCACTTATCACACTCATGATGTGGCCATGGTCTTATATATATCCACCTATGCAGATTACTTCAGCCTGAACCGCTTTTTAATGTAGGACCGCTTTACTGAAATACTTGCAAAAGTCATCAAGACAACGGACAGAAACTTACACATACATATTTTTAAAGGGTTACTTGGTCAAGACACACTTTCTTAAGGAGAAATCATGTGAAAATTGACATGGTGGCTATTATGACAAATGGTGCTTACAGCCAAATTAGGTGTTGTGCAGCATTAAAAATACAGCCTTTCAATGCAGTGAAGTGTTACCCAGAATAGAGACTAGTTCATTATCTGCTGGAATAAACCTCCTCTTGCTTGTCTAGTGGGTCTTTAATGACCACATCCTCACCAACTCTCCTGTAGTTACAGTGGAGGTTAAAAATGTCCATGCATGTAGTAGTATTTTTAGCACCAATCATCCAAAAGATTACAGGGAGTGGAGCATAGAGCTGCAAATGTGTGTGACTGTAAAATGACATGTTGTGGGTGGTGGTGAGGAGTGGGAGGGAGGGTATCTGTGTGTGTATGTGTGTGTGTGTGTGTGTGTGTGTGTGTGTGTGAGTATGGCTTGAATAAGGGAAGAACGACACTCTGAAGCCCCACAGGAGTGTGCTGTGTGTACACAAAGCAAGAGAGTGCTGCCGAGACTGCACCTACACTCCCGGTTGCTATGGCAACCGGGTGCCATGAGTTCTAAAAAAAAAAGAAAGAAAGAAAAACTTGCAATCTGAACACTATCGCCCGTCAACTCCAAAAACCGGATTACCTTCACCCCGGGATGAAACAAACCCGGGTCAGGTGAACCCCACCACCACCCCCCTGCTACCACTGACAGTCAGCGTGCAGCGCAAACTGATGCGATAACCACCCACTAACCAACTGCTGCTAACGTGGAGATTGCCTGGCGTGGATGTTTTGCCTTTAAAAAAAAAACTACATCAATCCGTACCCTCCCTCCCTGTCTGATCATTCTGCATTATCTTGCCAAGAGTAACTCGATTTGCATAGTGCGATGGCGTGCTTCAGTGTCAATAGCGGTAATGGGATTTCGCTGAGACGTGGGCTACAAGCTCAGCCTGAGAAACAAGGGAGGGTCCAGAATTAGAGAGCAGTAGCTGACGATATGACATGTACTCGAGGAAGTGATTTTGAAGAAGACTGGACAAGTTGGTCACACTGCAGGCCAGTATTGGTGACGTATGGAACATTTGCATAAATCGTTCATTACAATGGATATAGGATTACAAAAATATGTGAAAAATACTTTATTCAACAAGAATTGTATTTGATGTCATCACACTAGTAATGACCGATGCTTGTTGAAATAAGCCTTTAAAATATTTACATTGTTTTGGATTAAGTGTCATATAGTGAAATGAGTAGTGACAAATCTGTCGCTTTGAAAATGATCATTGTTAGCTTATAGTCATTATATATACCGTACACTTCATTCGTCAATAATAATAACACTTATAACTTATAGCACCTTTCACAAACCCAAGGTCATTCTTATTAAACATGAGTAAGCAAACTATTACAGTCTTTTGTAAAAGTTTGGGCACCCCTTGATCAAAAATTCTGGCGATTTTGTAATTGAAAAGATGTTAACGCTCTCTAGAACAAGGAAAAAATACACATTTTTTTCTGCAAACATTGATGCATAGTTACTTTTTATGCTCCAAATTGAACAAAAATAAAAAAATTAAAACATTATTATCGCATTGTGCAAAAGTTTGGGCACCTTACATAGGTAATCAGTACTGAGTAACTCCTTTGGCAGAAATTACAGCTTGCAAACACTTTTTATATCCAACTAAAAGTCTTTGAATTCTTGTACTTGGGATTTTTCCCATTCTTCCTTGCAAAAATCTTCTAGTTCTGTAATATTCTTTGGTCGTCTTGAATGCACAGCTTTTAAATCTACCCACAAATTTACATTGATGTTTAAATAACTGTGATGACCATTCCAAAACTTTCAGCTTGCGTCTTTTGAGGTCGTCCATGGTGGATTTTGAGGTTTGTTTAGGATCATTGAGCTGTTTTAGAAGCTCATCCTCTTTTCAACTTCAGCTTTTTTACAGATGGTGTAATGGTTGCTTCCAGAATATGCTGGTATTTAGTGAAATTTCTGAGAAAAATTACATTTCTCACTGTGGAAACTGCAAGCTGACAACGCTTTGCTATCTTCTTGTAGCCTTTTCCTGCAGTGTGGGCATCAACACCTTTCATTTTCAGAGTCTTACACAGCTGCTTAGAGGAACTCATGGTTGTTGAGTGTCTACAAGTGTGTGCACAAGGTTTGAAGAGTCAGAGTATTTGTAAAGCTTTGAAATGGGCACCAGCTGACATTTACTAATGACATTTACTAATGACAGCTGTTGCTATGCATCAGATCTAATGAGCTTATTAAGGTCTGAAACCTTGTAAAAAGTATCTAAGACTTTGGAACTCTTAGGGTGCCCAAACATTTGTACAGTGCCATTATAATGGTTGTATTTGTAATTTTTGTTCAATTTATTGCATAAAAAGTAACTAAGTATCAATGTTTGCTGAAAATATTGTGTATTTCTTCCATGTCCTAAAGAGACTGTTAACATCTTTTCAATTACAAAATCACCAAAATCTTTTATATATTAAGGGGTGCCCAAACTTTTGCATAAGACTATAGATGTCAGAGAACAAACAGGGCATATGGAACAAGTGGATTTGATGTAAGGCTTAGACTGTTGTGTTGAAAAACAAATTTAAAAATCATTAAAACTTGGAAACAGTCGCCAACAGACTACACAACGAGCAAACGCTTAATTAAGATTGTTTACATGTTTTTAATAAATGAAACCCTGTAGGTGGTTCAGCGCTACGCTGAACTGATAAAAATACACTTTTCAATGATTATATGGTGAATCATTACATCCTTTTTAGCACATTACAAACTACAAAAAGGAAAACGCCTCATTGCTTCCAACTGTGAGCTTGGGAAACACTCTTTAGCCTGGAAAGTCAAATCCCTATAAATGTTCACACTCAATTTACTGATTTTGCAATATTTTGTACATGTATTTTATGTTTCTTCCACTGTTTTGAGACCTAAACCCATTTTGTGGGTGTGATTTTGCTTGCTAACAATAGAGTTTTGACTTTTTTTAGCCAAGTCAAGTCAAGTCAAGTCAAGTCAAGTCAAGTCAAGTCAAGTCAAGTCAAGTCAATTTTATTTGTATAGTGCTCTTTACAACTAACATTGTCACAAAGCATCTTGCAGCATCATTTTGTTGTATCACTTCATTCTGTACATGTTTTCACATATTTCAGAAGTGAAATTCTGAATTTGTTATAGAAATGTACAGTCAAATCTAAATTTGGAGAGAGACGAGGTTGGTGAGCTATCGTAATGGGTTAAAAAGTAAAAACCCCAGCGCTTTCACCGCAAATGACATGACACGCTATGCTACTGTATGTCCTTGAAAGAACAAAGCCAACCATCTGAGTATTGAAAATTGTTAAAATCTTAGTTCAGCTCCAAACGCTTTGGTTTTTTGTAAAACAGCATCAGAAATAGAAACATTTTGCAATCTACCAAACGAAACCCAGATTACCAACACCACTTCAAGCTCAGCATGACGCAGGCGTTCTATTCTCTTTGTCCAGTTATTGCCGTGACAGATTCAAATGGACTATTTTTGCCTGCAAGTCGGAGAAACTTTCATTTACCAGACATTTCGGGTCTATTTCACAAACTTGTACTCAGACAGGTTTTGGCAAAATAACATGGGGCGAGCTAAAAGGGTTTGACTGTAATTAATAATTCTCAGTGTTCACTCATTTAAGAATCAGCTACAATCAGGTTTTGCAATTATTATTATTATTTTATTTTTTAATATTTTCAGTATTTGTTTATTGCTATTTCTTACAGTTGCTGTTAACCGGGTTGGGTATTGTTCCCATCTTGTACCCATGTCTACACTCTTCAGTTATTGAGCAATACATTTGTCGATAACATCTTTTATGCTCCTGAAGAAAGTGGGTGTGGCTTAAACCAGAAATAAGTGTGAGATGCCAGTGGACTAAATAAGGAGTCCTGACATGTCTTGTGTGCTTGCCATATCTAATTCAGACAGCCAAATACTGGTCTAGACTCTGGAGCAAGTGCATTTGTTGTCTTACTAATGCTGATATTGAATCTAATTAAATTAAAACAGAACAAATTTAATTAATGAAAAGAATTAAATGTGTTTTTCCAATTTGTAATTTAATTAGTGCCTGACAACCAGCCTTAACTTCTAAAATGTGTCATTTGTGCAGTTCTGGAATTGTGTTCAAAATGGTTTATGCTTTAGAGTAATGTAAACCACAGTTGCGGATTAGGCCACTAATGCCATTCTTGCTGGTCAGTAACAGAGCGCTGATCTGCAGGAGGCTAACCCTGCTACATTCCAGGTAATGCGGCGTGGCACTCAACAGGCAGCAGGGCGGAAACACCCCTCAGCCTTCAGTGCAGAGGGGTCTGTTGGGACTGGGCCAGGCTATCTCTTCATTAGAATGACATAATCAGAACAAGCACAGCATGTGGTGAACCACCAGGCACTTTCATTGAGGGAAGAAGAGTCTCTGTGGGCTTTTCCCAGGAGTCTGTGCGCGCTCCTTTTCCCCACACATAATGCATCGATGGTTTCGAAGTGATAATGTACCGTTTATAGCTCTGGCAAAGCACGAGTTACCGCCGCATTAGCATTTCCTTGCTAGGATAACAAAAGAAATGGTGGCTAATCCGCGGTCCGTCTGGAAATAAAAGGCACCCATGACGAGAGCGCCTGGGTATAATATCACACACTCTTAAGATGCATTTATACAACTGCCTTGCTGGTATTAGTGTTTGTGTTAATACTTTTGCTTCTAAACGAATGTTAGTAGTGCTTACAAAGTGAGTGGGTTTCTCCCCATCCTTTAACACATGTGCTAAGAGGCTTCATAATGCTAAGGCATCTCTTAAAATGCCTCGGTTTTCATTTCGCTTTAATAATGTATCAAGCACTAATACTACAGACCAGAAACAGCCTTTTTTCCAGTGTTTTTTGATATATCAGTAAACTAAGGTGGTAGATTGCACTCAGTGAAGTAGTGTAGGCCTCATAGACTCTTTCTTCAGATTACCTTTTAATCTTGTGTATAACTTTTTCTTTGCATTTCAGGAGCAAGAGAACAAACAGTCCCAGCTTTCCAGTACGAGCCACACTCTCTGTTGATTATTAATGAGACAGCCCTGGCAAAAAATAACTATGATTTACGCTGAACTTATGCAAACACCATAAATCACACATGGAAAAGAAAACTTTGTATAAAGGAAGACATTCTTTCTCATTTGGCAACACTGTGTACAGACAACGTCTCACTATATCTGCATTTTTCAGTTCACAGAGGCACTGTATCCTTATTTCCTTCATTATTTGCCACTCATAGACCATACAGGCATTATCTACAGGGGTTTCACAGAGTTTCCAAAACACAGCAAGGTAAGCAGATGAAATCAGTCCTTCAGTCTAGACAAAAACATACACTGCATATTACACTCACTGCTGACTTTATCATTTATGATAGATGTAACTCCTGCCTGGCTTTACCTTACAAGTGACTATACAACAGTTTTCTCACAGAATTTAGTTCCAATCTGTATTTAAAATGCTTCTCCTTTGACAATTACCAATTATGTCTGGTCCTCCTATTGAAATAGAACATGATAAATTATGTAAAATGCAAAGTACACAATACCCTACTACATTAAAAGCAGTTATGAGTTTCAAATCTCTATGCACATCTGCTACATCACCTATGTTAGTTTGCCACTAACAAATCCAGCTAATTCCATAAATCCCAGATTCTTATGGCAGCAAATTAAATTAAATACCAGAAAATTAAAATGTGTCTGCACTAATAGAGCCATGGAGTGATGTCCTCACAATTTGGCTGCATCTGACTCATGGTGTTAATAAAAATAAAACCTTCTTGTGTGTGTATTTTTTATTTTTTAAACAGCTAATCAGACCTACTTCTATTCGTATTAGCCACAGATCACAGGACAAAATAATAACCAATACGATGAGCCTAAATGAACAATGCACTTAATTTTGTTATTATACACATTATAATACACAGAGACTGAATCTGCAGGTTGGGCTAGAAGTAAATCAGCCCCACTATAACAAACCCATGTTACCATGTTACGAACTGCTGATGGTGGAGTTGTTCATAGGTCCACAGGAGTACAGAATAATCAGCAAGTAGGTAGAAGTTAACAGTAAATAAACCTTATTGTGTGCCCAAGTGTACATTAATTTTTCATTGATTTGGTTAATGGATAATTAGCCTTGCCCTATTATTATCAGATTCACTTGTGTCTTCTTTATCGCTGACATCAACAAGGTCACAGGCTGCAATTGCTCTGAACCTGTAGTACACAACCTGGGTATACAATTCAAGGTATGGATCTACTATACACAAGCTTCTAAGAAAATGGATTGTTCATTCACTTGAAGGAATTCTTCTTGCCAAGACCAGATAGAGCTCTCCTCAATGGAAATCTGCTCCATCTAGAGTGCTTGAGTGTGGCTAAGACTTTCTTGGAGTGTGTGTAGGTTTTGAAGCAGCAGGTTGTGCGCTGGCGTGCATTACAAATTCCTCAGACAGAAGCAGAGGAGATAAGGGCAGCCCTGGTAATGAAGAACCCACCACTGCGATCTTTAATTCAAACTTCGTATCACCAAAGCTGTTCTCGATTAGATACACTGACTCCCAAAGATGGAGATCAACCTCAACAACACCAGAGTGAGGTTAAGAAATGAGAAGTCAACAGTTTAGTCAAACAGAATACAGAGAATAAAGAAATGATGATTGCCAAGTATGGATAATTGATTTATAATGTGGAGCACTTCAAGTTGAGCAGGAAGTCACTGGGGATGAAGAGCTGGTTCTTATTACTACCTCAGGCTTTTTGATCAGCAGTCAATATTTGATGACTTTCAGATGAGGGTTTCGTCAAACTTGGAGTGTATCAATGCGAAATTGCTCCTGAGTGTGTTTTAAGCATTAAAAAATGATTTATAAAGCAGTAGTTTGAAAAGACGCAATGACATTTGGTAGCTTTGTGTGATTGAGTCATAACTACTGGGTGGGAAGTGGCCACAACCTAAGTGGAGAGGAAACTGGGGTTTTAGATTGTGGCCATTTTTTTATGTATTACAATATTCACAGCAAAACAGTCATCATATGGTATTTTGTCTATGTCACACACTGTTATGAATGAGTATTATAAAACATGAAGATATCTTTGTTTAAGAAATGGTGCATATGATGATATCAAGTGGCCATTTCCTATTTATTATTATCATTGCTGTTGAAAAGACTGAAAAAAAGAATAAAATTCCATTCTGATTCAATGGCACTGTCGAAGTTTGCAGTATGATGTATGGGACTGTAGGTAATATGTAAAGTGCTATTAATCTCTTTTTGTCCTGTCTCAGAAAGGTCAGAATTTGCAAATATGAGTCTGGAGTCACTCGAGTTGTTGAGGTGGTGAATCCAAGGTTGAATCAAAGGCAGTGGCTTACAGATGCACACAGTGATGTACACTATCTGTACACCAAAGATGTACAGTTGTTTCAGAAAGTATTCTCTGTACATTTCTTTCAATGTTATGTTGCATCCTGATGCTATAATTGTTTCATTTCTCATTAATCTGCACCCACTACTCCATAATGACAAAGTCAAAACTTTAGTCTAAACGAATTTTAGACTATTTTGTACATTTATTAAATAGAAAAAAAAAAATGTCATATAAATAAGTAATCAGAACATGAAGCATCACTTGAAATTTAGCTCAAGTACCTCCCATTTCTCTTGATCGCTGCTGAGATATTTCTACACCTTGATTGGAGTCCATTTGTGGCAAATAAAATGTATTGGACCTTGGGCACCCACCTCTTTATAAAAAACTTAATAGATGTAAATCAGTGGAAAAACCAAACCATGAGGAAAAATGAACAGAAAAAAGAATGTTTAAAAAGCACAGATCTGGAGCACAGTGGTCTCCATAATTGTCAAATGGAAAACTATTGGAACAATCAGGACTCTTACAAGAGGTAGTTGGCTGGCCAAACTGATCAATTGAGGGAGAAGGGCCTGACCAAAAACCTGATGGTCACTCCTGCTGAGCTCCAAAGATCCTGTGAGGCCAATTCAGAAGTGTGAAACACATTAATTCCCAATTGGAGTTTGCAAAAATGCACCTGATGAACTCTCAGACTGTGAAAAACAAGATTATCTGGTATGAGGAAACCAAGATTTAACTGTTTGGCCTCAATACCATCCTAACAGTGAAGCATGGTGGTGGCAGCATTTAGTGTTTTTCGGCAGCAGGGACTGGAAGACTGGTTAGGGTTGAGGGAAAGCTGAATGGAGCAAAAACATAGATATTCTTAATGAAAACCTCTTCCACAGTGATTAGGACCTCAGACAGGCCTGGAGGGTCACAATCCAATATGACAATGACCCAAATCAATGACCCGGCAAGAGCCCTGACATGAATCCTATCAAACATCTCTGGAGAGACCTGAAAATGGCTGTCAACTGACAGTCCCTATTCAACCTGACAGAGAATATGACAACTTGTGAAGAACAATGCAGCATCATACCCAGAAATACTCTAGGTTGAAATCGCTGCCAAAGGTGCCAAGTACTAAATGGTGTGAATAGAAATGTAAATGTGATATTTATATTTTAATAAAAGAACATACTTGTTTAAAATCATCAATATGGATAAGTGAGTGATAACAACAGTGGGAATCTATGAGGCATTGCAGCATATCTAGTGAATCTGTTTTTCTGAGCCCTGAATGAGGAAAAAATAACCATGCAAACTGCTTACATATGGTGTTCTTTTTAATTGAGAGCATATATTTTCATAAAGATGTTGTGCAATGTCTAAACAATTCCTCATTTGTGTGTGAAAAGCAAACCAATTTATACCAAAACAAATTGCAATAAAACAGAAGGCTAACTGAATCATCAGATGTGTCCACTAATGGAGTATTAGGCTTATTTAAATACACATAAACTGATCATGAACTAACTAATACAGTGTATAAGGCTCTTTTCTACAATGCATAGGCGTTGTGTCCCTGCTCCTGGAGGCCCACTGCTCTGTATGTTTCTGAATCAACTGAATATTAACTGAATCAACGTCTAGAACTACGCACTGTTTGTTGATTCTTATAGGGATAGGGAAGAGGTATCTAAAAATGTATACAGCCCCTTTAGCTACACCGTAGGCATAATGAATTTAGTTAGGCCAAGTCATTTTGAACAAAAAGGATGATGTCTAATATGAGTGGTAAGCAAATGAACAAAATTAGCAAGAAAGGTAATAGTGTGCAGTTTGTTTCCTTGTGTCACTATGAAAGTCAATGTCAGCTGTTAAGGCAAATAAAAATGCTCTGACTATAATGTGGCCCATTTGCCCCAGTTGGTACAACCCTCGGGCTAGACTACAGCACACTATTGATTCTCTGATTTAAAAGTACCTTTAATGCATATTGAAGAGTTAGCATGTGGGCCTACTGTTCAAAACTCATATTTCCCCAGTCAAACTTCAAGTGTTGAAGCGCCATTATCAATCTGGCAAACATTCAGCAGCAGCAGTTTGATGTTCATTAATCAAAACACAGGCCACAGCGGTAAGGAATGGCACAGAGGCAGAAAACAAAGGAGTCCTCCATTTTAAAATGCATAATTGAGTCTAACTTTCACACTGTGCAGTATACCAACTGGGGCCTAATAAGTCTAAGTGCCCAGCTGCGATCTATTAAAACATGGCACTGACCGGCAGAATATCCCATCAGGGTCCCCAGCTGAGACATGCCGTGTCATTTTGCTACAGCCAGATTGCTTTTCACAACTGATTCATCAGTGTTTAGCTTTGAAAACAATATTTTCTGGAATAAAAAGCAGACAGTAAGACAGTTATTCGCTAAGGATGATATCACACCTCCCTAATTTGGTCTAGCCCTCATGATGGTTCAGTTTGGTCCAAACCATAACAGCATAGATAGTGTGAAAAGTGTCTCTGACCCAGGTCTCAACCATACGACCAAAATGTGGTCCAAACCAAAGAGTTGGTCTCAGTCCAGATAATAGTTGAGTTTGCTCACAATGTTATTATTGTCATTGATACTATTTGTTCCAATATGTTCTCCCTCACCACATCCATAAAGCTCTTCTTCTGCCTTCCTCTTCTGCTCTTGCCTGGCAGCTACTCCCTCAACATCCTAATACCAATATACTCAGCCTTTCTCAGAAACAAAATGGGTGAGAATTTTTCAGTTGCTATAAAAGGGGTAAATAGGTTGAAAACCTAAAAATATAAAAATGGGGAAGTGAATTTATTTAAAAGACCAATGACGATTCAGTCACATCTTAATCTTATGCTTACATTTGCATTCACAGCAGTTGGCAGACACTCTTACCCTGAACGATGCAGATGAGTCACTTGTAGTGCAGAGATAACCTGTACATCACACCAGTAAACCTAGACTTAGACCTAGACTGCAAATGTCCAAACCAATGAAATCTTGCTTCTCTGACTTTGTCTCCAAACCCTCCAACCTGAGCTGTCCCTCTGATATACAACGCAAACCTCAGCATCTTGAACGCTACTTCTAGCTCTTCCGTCTGTAATTCCATCAGTGCCACCATCTCCAACCCGTATTACATAGCTGGTCTCATTACCGTAAAACTTTCCTTTCATTCTGGCTGGTACCCATCAGTAACAGTTCACATCTGCCACTCTTCTCCACCCACTCCACCCTGCCTGCATTTTCGTCTTCACCTCCCCTCCACAATCCCTGCTACTCTGGACTATTGAACCCAAGTAATTAAACCCCTTCTCCTTGCCCATTTCTACTACCTACATCCTAACCACTGTCCTTCTTTTCATTCACAGTCATGCATTCTGTCTTAGACCTACTCACTTCCATACCTCTCCTATCTAAAGCATACCTTCACCTCTTCCACCTTTTCCAGTCGCTCCCTACTCTCACTACATATCCCAATGTCATCTGCAAACATCACAGTCCATGGGGTCTCCTGTCTAATCTCGCCTGTCAACCTGTCCATCACTATTGCAAACAAGAGAAGGCTCAGAGGCTTATCATTGATTCCCTACCTCTACCTCAAACACCTCCGTCACTCCTACTGCAGACCTCAACACTGTCATACTGCCCTCATACATGTCTTGTATCACTCTTACATACTCTGTCAACCCTGACTCCTCATACAGTACCACAACTCTTCTCTAGGGACCCTGGCATCTGCTTTGTCTAAGTCTACAAAGTAACAGTGCAACTCTTTCTGACCTTCCCTATACTTCTCCATCAACATTCTCAGAGCAGAGGTTGCAGCTGTAGCTCTCAGCAAGAAACCAAACTGCTGCTTACTTCCCATAAATTCATACTGTGTCTGATCAACTTTATATCTCTATAGTTACTATAACTCTGCACATCACCCTTATTCCTAAAATCTGTACCAGTGCACTTCTCCATCTCACTTTTTATGAATGCGTTAAACAATCTGGTTAGAATCTGCACTTCCATCTGTCCTAAACACCGCCATGCTTCCACGGGTAGGTCATCTGGCACAAGTGCCTTTCTATTCTTCATTCTTTTCATAGTAATCCTTATTTCCACCCTGCAAATCTGCTGTACTTCCTCGTTCACTATTGCAGCATCATCCAACTTTCTCTCTCTCATTCTCTTCATTCATCATCCACTTAAAGATCTCCTTCCATCTCCTCGACACACTCTTCTCACTTATGAGTATGTTTCTATCTCTATCCTTTATTACCCTTACCTGCTACACATTTCTCCCAGCTCAGTCCCTCTGTCTAGCCTATTGGTATAGGCCCTTTTCTCAGGCACATTATTGTCTACAAACAAATGCCAATTGTAGGGAGATGCAAGTTGTTTGGTTTGCCTGCAAAATTGAAGTGTGAAAGCAAAACTAAGTAAACAAAATTTAAATCTAGGTCTAAAGAAAACACCCAGACTTATATTACTGCTGCTATTATGCACAAAATAATAAATGCTTCAAAAAAAACTATAGAGCTATAAACGATTTACTTAGTGATAAAAGTGATAATGCATGACTCAAACCAGACAAGCAGAAAACATCTGAAGCTAAAGCATAAACGAAGCAGCTTGCGTGAAAACGAAAACAGTTTTTCAGACCATGTGGCTTTTACGCTCCGAGGCCGAACGTAGTCAGGTTCTTTATTCGGATCACTGCAGTAATGAGCACAATTATGCCGCTTGGATCTCCACCATAACATAAGACCTGTGCATGAAAAGCAATGATAAAGACCACTTCCTCCATCTGATGACACTCTACTTACCCTGTACCAAACGATCTCCCGCAATCTGCCGTCAGTCTTGAAGTTGCACTTCAACGTTACCGTCTCTCCAACAACAACAGGTGGTAGGGGCTCTATTGTCACTGTCAAATACCCTGCAGGGCAGAAAAAGACATCATTATAACAGTGTTCATTTACACACACTCGCACAGGAGGCCAGCTGGTGCTATCATGATTCAAGGTTCAATGAATTAAACAGAATTTGTACAAACTCCAGGGGGAGAAGAAGGGTCTCGCATAAATCAGATCACTTAACGTAGGACAAATTGCAATCCAAATCATCATCCGTGAAATTAAGAGCCAGGTTTCTGGACACTGTTTGAGTCAAGTGTTGCATTAAATTATTCTTCTAAGAGGTAGAGGAGCGAGGATGGGGAATGTCTATGTTAAACTATTTGGTGAGTGCATGACCATGTTAGTCATTGTAAATTAAATCAGCAAGTGGACCTGGAGCTGTATACTACCATGTTTTCTAGCAGTATGTAATAGAAGTTCTGTGCTACCTTTATTGTTGGATGAACTGCAATAGTTTCTAAGCAACTGACATTGGAAATGAATATAATCTGATAACAATTGGTCAGTGATCAGACTGACTACAACACTGTTGGCTCTGTGCACAGGAGACTTTTACAATTGCTATAAAAGGGGTAAATAGGTTGAAAAGCTGACCTAAAATATATGAAAATGAAGAAGTGGATTTATTCAGAAGATAAATAAAGATTCAGACACATCTTAATCTTATGCTTATATTTGAATTTACAGCAGTTGGAGGACAGTCTTATCCTGAACGATGCAGACGAGACCTGTCCATCACACCAGGCTTCAATTAAAAGCTGCTAGTCAACCAGAGGTGAAGCTAGTCATTACCCAGAAAAGAAGTCAGATGTTTTCTAAATATATGTAGTCAAATGTATTTGTGTAGTGATTTTTACAACTGATGTTGCCACAAAGCAGCTTTACAGAATCCGGGTCTGAGGCACTAATGAGCCAAAGGCAACAGGGGCAAGGAAAACTCCCTAAACTGTAGGAGGAACTTTGGGCAGAAAGGGAACCCATCCTCTTCTGGTCGACACCGGAGAGTAATAACAGACAAAAGTAAAAAAAATAATAATAAAGACGTAAATAAATTGAATTCAGTTTAAAGAGGAGTCAGCAGTTCCTAGTCTACAGATGGACCTCACTTAGTTACAATCAGTTAGGTGGAGCATGGTTCTGCCCATGCAGGCTCTCCTCAGTAGGAGTGAGTGGGTTCCAGCGTATCAGTCTGTTAGAGATGCTCTGTTGCGAGTGATTAAGACCCAACTATAAAAAATATATTGGTCACTACATCCAGATTTAGATCAAAGACCAGAGTATGCAAACAGCTTTTGATTGTGGCACACCAGCCTTTGATTGTTGAAAGACTCTATACATATTGGTCACTACATCTATGTATCTTTTGCTTTTGTATCTCATAATAAAACAGATAGCTGACATCGTCATTGTCCACTGGAGCCCATATGACTTTAGTTATACTTATATACCCTTTCAGTCCCATTCATTTTGCCTGGCTTCTTTTTTTCTAAACATTCTAATATGGTTGATAATGGTTAGATGCCCTAGTTTCATTGTATTTTCTTTTCCCCCTGCTCTGTTTGTTTAAAATTTTCAGCCACATGCCATTGTTTTGTTCACATATCCATGTGTCAAAGATATAATTTGCCATGATATTCCTGTCACTTGTTGTAACCCTGATAACCATCAGCTGTGGTTTCTGTGCTCCTCCCCCTTTCAGGTGCCATCTTGTCTAGTGTGTATGTGTATTGTGTTTGATCTCTTGATATCTGTTAATCAGTCAGGCTTGTAATTACGCCCTACACATCCAAAGCCAGAAGCAGAAGCAGGTAACAAAAACACTTCTGTCTTATGAAAAGAATGTTTAAGAAACAGTAATTACAAGAAGACAGTATGAACTTGTATCAAAGAAGTAAAGTGAATGATAACTAGTCTCTAGGCCGACATGATTTGTTGGGTTTCTGAACCTTGCGTCAACTTCTGTTCTGTAAAAGCACACAATGAAAATATTCACACTGAGAAACATAAATATCATATTAGTGTAGTGAGGAAAAGGTGGTTTGGATTTGCTAGCATGTATCTTGCTCTAATTGCTGTCAGTTTTTTTTCGTTGCTTGTTGCAAGAAACTGAAAGACAGTGTAACATGAATATGGTTTGGCTTTATGTCAGTAAAAAAGATTTGTCCGTGCAGAAGAGCCTCTCACATTACAATACCATCTTACTAAGATTAAGTTATTTTGTGTTAGAGCTGAGAAAATGGCCTTACCGCCCTCAGGAAGAGCTTCTAAAATATTATAAAACTCACAAGCTCTCTAGCGTCCCCCGTTGAAGACAAAGAAGCAAAATCTAAAAGTATTTACCAGCTCAGATATTTCTATTTACATAGATTACTGTACTTAAGCCGTCACAAATGCCTTTGGGAAATAGACACAGTGTATGATTGATGCTGTTTTGATGTATGAAATGAATGCATGGTGCAAAATCAGGAAAAAAAATCTATCTACCTTGATTGAATGTTCTGCTGAATTATTTCAGGTTTTGTCAATGTCAACGCCTTTGCTTGGGAACAAAAACTAATCTGGGAATGCAAATATGAATGCAAATGGACTGCACTCTGCAGTCGTCACCCCAGAACATTCCTCATACGTACAGTAATGAGTTCTCGGTCGAAAGCATCTTTGAACTCATTTTGCCTAGATATTAACTTCTGGATGTTCAGTTCATGTTCTGCTCTGCAAAAACAGTCGACGGAGAAGCTCTTTTGCTCCATTAATTACAATAAACATCGGACAGTGCCATCTGTTTCACTACCACTCGAACTCAGTTAGGCTTGAGCTGTCCCACCCTGTGAATGACCGCATGCTTGAGCACACTTCCGTTTAGTTCCCCCTACACTGCAATTAGACACCAAATTTTATATACGGTTTATGACCCGTATTTGATCTTTGGCATATAGCGAGCTTTATGAAGTGTTTTCCTACACTCAGTCAGTTCCAATTGGCGGTTAATTATGATTCATGGGAATCACACTATGTTATGTTGTGTTACAATTAATCACTTCTCTACTATGAATAAATAGTGCAAACAAATGACACTTCTGGATCAGCCCAAGTTTAACTTTGGCAGGATGTTTCTATGGCATATATCAGGGTGCATCATAATAGTAATGCCTTTCCACTGTTATGCTTGGAAAGTACAGAGCAAGTCATCTGTGACCAGCCCTCAGAATAGATCCTCTCAAGATCACCCAGCGTCCGAGGACATGTTTTCAATGGTGTTGAAGTGAATGTGACTGTTATTGTGAAATCTCTGCATCAGCCTCTATATTCTGCACCCTGGGATGGCACCTTGCTCAAGGGTACGTCAGTGGTGCACAGGCCGGGACTTAAACCCATGACCTTGAACCTGCAAGGGCAAGGCCTTAACCACTAGGACACCACTGCCCTAAAACACAATACTTATGACAGCTGTGTCAAAAGCTTAAAACCATGACCCAGTTTCAGTTTTAGCAGACAGAGTTTTATTTCAAATCTCCTGCTACTTAATATTTTCCCTGTTCCTTCTGAGGCAAAATATCCCCTAAACAGCAAAGATCTTCCATCACATTCAACAGTCTGGGTTAAGTATGCAGCTTTCTTTCTTTCTTTCTTTCTTTCTTTCTTTCTTTCTTTCTTTTTCTTTCTTTCTTTCTTTTTTATTTCTTACTGTATTTCTTTGTCTGTATTTCTGTTTTTTTTTGTATTTCTTTTTTTATTTATTTCTTTTTGTATTTCTTACTGTATTTCTTTCTTTCTGTCTTTCTTTTTTTATTTCTTTTTTGTATTTCTTTTTTTCTTTCTTCCTTCCTTTCTTTCTTTCTTTCTTTCTTTCTTTCTTTCTTTCTTTCTTTCTTTCTTTCTTTCTTTCTTTCTTTCTTTCTGTATTTTGTTCTGTATTTCTTTATTTCTATATTTCTGTGAATCTGTATGTATTTAAGTATTACATTTTGAGTGTGTATTAAAAACAAAATTCTGTCTCATTTGATCATAAAACGAAGTTCAAATTAAAAAAACACTATCATCTAATGACCACAACAAGAGAAAAAATATTTTCATCGAACTCTCTCCCAAATAATATGACATGAAAGTGGAATTAAAATGTTTTGAAGCCTTGATAAACCTCAACATACTATGATATTCTACAAATCTCCAGCCATGATTCTTAGAAAAACGCATGTCTTTCTAGCCACCTTTCTCACAGTACGGTGGCTAACATCTTGTTTTTCTTCTGATTTTTTTCAAGCAAATACAATACAGTTGTATTTGTAGTTGTTTAAAACCTTTTATTTATTGCTCTAAAAGTTAAAATGAGCATTTTCAGATAAATCTACTATTTAATAGCAGTTTTCTGATTTATTTAGTTTAACACACTTTACTTTATCTATCATGATTCCCATGACAATGAACGGCTAAGAGAATACAAATCATGTTTACACCCGAGTGGAACAGAAATTAATTAATAATTGCTTATGAGTTTTTAATTAATTGTCTTGGAAATTTTAAAAATAATTATTGTGCTGACAGGACAACATACATACAATGCACACTGAAATAATTTCCCCACATAAAGTTATATAACCTTTTTAGAACCTATTCTAAAAAAAATATTCAGAACATATTCAGAACATGTATACGTATAGCTGTTATTAGAAATATATAACAACACACTGTCCTGACTGTTGTGCACCACACAGAATAACAGTCCAGAAGCATGAATTAATAACTA
Organism: Lepidarchus adonis; assembly: GCA_037576955.1. NCBI lineage: Eukaryota > Metazoa > Chordata > Actinopteri > Characiformes > Lepidarchidae > Lepidarchus > Lepidarchus adonis. The sequence continues at coordinate 11,706,248 of JBBIGC010000131.1, read as the reverse complement.
ATAATGTTACCTCAAATCAGTCATCTGTTATGATGAAATATTTGGAAAATAGACACTGAATTCTATCAATACAATCCAACACTATTGCCCTGTTTCTACTAACTGGTGAGCATTTTGTCCTTCAAGTCCTGACTACTTTCAGGCAATCCATCTCAGAACCAAGATCTGCCTCACAGCCGGGGAAAGGGAAGACGGCTATAAGTGCTTCTGAACATCAAAGAGGGTGAAAGTCAGATTTGATTACTGTCCAGCTATCTCATTTCATTTACTGAAATATCTAATTTCAACACATTTAGATGGAAAAGTTTAAAGCTTTTACATTATCAAATGTATCGGAAAAAAGTCTAGTGATGAAATTCACTTGTGCCATATGTTCAAGGCTTAGAGCCCGACCTCAACTCAATGCATTTAGGCATTCTTATTGGTGGGAAACCTTCTGAGATACAATATTCATCATTCTCATAAATGTGAATGGATCTTTGATCTCTTTAGTCCAGACTCATTTAAAAGTTCAGTCAGCCACACTTTAACCATTCCTTGCGCAACAGCTGGTTTAATCATACATACTCTACAAAAAACCAAACAATCTGTCAGTCTGTTTGTTTGCCTTAAGGGATGAATTAATTTAACTGATGACTATAGACTGCGCAAAAAATCTCTAGCATCTGTGCAGAAAATCTGAAGTTCTAATCAGAATGAGGATTTCCACAATTTATACGTATCTAAAGTAAAAACACATGAGCTAAATTCTCCTGAGTGCATTCTTAACCTGGGCTTTCACTTCTGCAGTATTGTACTTAATATGCATGGCTCAACAGGAATCCACAAATTGAGTGTTTTCAAATTAACTTTGATTAAAGCCTTAACGTAGCTTTCGAAATCAAATAAAATCACTGCAACAAATTTGAACTTAACTGGAGAGGCTGGTTGGGGCAATTTGCATAAAGTAGGCTACTCAGATTCACTCAGAAGGAGGTTCAGCACCACAGACAGCGACACATGCAGTATGCCATTGTTTCTGGATTTCTGATACTTACTTATTTAAGATCATCAATCTAACAGTATTATTCTTAGACTATCCTCACAAAACAACACAATCTGACATGTTACTGTTTTAAATCAAACTGTAGTATAGTTTGTTGATCTTTTTATGCTTCAGGTACTGTTTAATTTTGGCTGACGAATAAAGACAAATCAGTAACAACTTGCGATTTTGCTTCATAAAACTGAACGAACTCTAGGCAAGCAATTAATAATAAAGTATCATATACTTTTATGTGGTAAAACTGTGATTGGATGATGGATATATAAGTTATTCTGTAGATTTAACTGAAATTACAGTATTATAAGCCAATAGTGATAAGTTCCACTTCAGTTCAGTTAATATCTATTTTGTAAGCATATACTACAGTGATAACACATTATGTGGAGTCTCCAGTTCTTGTCATGCAACATAATGTTGATGGCCATTTCTACAAACTAGTTCAAATGAACTTATATTTTAGCAACCTATTTCAAAGCTGACAGTTGCTTTCTTCAGGCACTTTTGAGTTGTCAGCTTAACTGACGTTCTTTTTAAATACCCTTTGAATTTATTGTTGTATTGTACACAGAGACTTTCTAATCACTGTGGATTTAAGTTTTCAGTTACTTCACATCTGATTAACAGAACATATTCATTTTCCCCCAACGCAAACCAAAAAGCCTGCTCACCTTAATGTGATGCTGTGAAGACGAATCACTGTTTGGCTTGATACAATGCATACAGGTTAGATTTTTTGTCTGAGTTAAATTGGCACCACTGATATGTCCCAATGGTGCAGGCCATTGTAATCTTGCAGGAGCAGCAGTTTTCAGAGTTGGAGATTGCAGTTACTGTAGTGAATCCAGTAAGCAGCCAGTTGTGGACATGGTTTTACCATGTGACATTGATCTAATTTGATCTAATCTAATAGGGGGAAGCTATGAGAGCTCTCTAGATTGACAGCTCCTTCACTAGTTCTTCCTTTGCAGAGACAAAGTTGATCTCAAGCAAGTTAGCTATCATTTCCAAAACAGCTTGTGCCAGTATCTGCAGTGCCTACTTTTTGAAAAGTTGGCTCCAGTATGTCGCTCTGGGCCTGGTCCAATGAGCTGTTCCTCTCTCTCTCTATTTCTCTCTCTATCTCTCTTGCTCATATCCATTTTTCTAATTTGCCATATTTTTAGAATTATTTCTAGCAATTAGAATTTTATGGACCCACAGAAATGGTCCAAAATTACATAAAAAATTATTTTTGGAGACAAATAATTCAAAATTGCTAATAGTTTTTTCCAAATTCTTCCATGTGTTAATCATTAATCAAATAAAAAATCATGATACTGATACAAATGATACTGGAGAAGTTGTTCTACCGCAGGCACAAACAGACAGTTGTTAGAAGTCGTGATCATTATCTGCATATCAGAAAGCAATTCTCCAACTAGGAGCAAGTCGCTGCAGCTGTGACACCTGATGGTGTTGGTGTTTCATGTCTGGGAGGTTTTGAACATGTGGTCCCTTCACATTGGTCGGTGACAACAAGCTCATGTTTAAACAACAGCAAACTGGTGAAGACAAAACTTCATGTACTATGGGCTTCTATGAGAGGAGTCTTTCTGGCTAAGAAACATCTATATAAATAAGTATGACTAGAAGGAATATTTACAAAGCAATGGAACTGATAAAAAGAACAATACACCAAGAACTTTAAGATTATACTGAATATCAAATGCCTGCCTGCCTGCCTGCCTGCCTGCCTACACGCGAGCCCACCCGTCCATCCGTCCGCCTGCCCGTCCATCAAGTCAAGTCAAGTCAAGTCAAGTCAAGTCAATTTTATTCATACAGCGCTTTTTACAACTGACGTTGTCACAAAACAGCTTTACAGAGTTTATAGAATCCGGGTCCAGGCCCCTAATGACCAAGCCAAAGGCGACAGCAGCAAAGAAAAACTCCCTCTGTCTGTCTGTCTGTCTGTCTGTCTCCCCTTTTCTCAGCAAAGCATTTTGTTGATTAAATGAAAATTGGCTTCGCTTAACTATCACCTCAGACTCTGATCAAGATTTACTTAATTTATTATTGACAAAGATTTATTATTATTATTGTTATTATTGTTATTATTATTATTATTATTATTATTATTATTATTATTATTATTATTATTATTATTATTGTGCAATCTTACATACGTGTTAAACAGAACCTTGGTACCATATTGTTGGGAAATAATTAAAATAATTTATTTTCTCTGGTTGTTGATGACAATTACTGGTGCCAACATGCTACTCCACATTACACTTCCTGTATTTAATATGTATTTTTAATATAAGTTTTTTCTTTCAGATACAGAAACAATTGCCATGTAAACAACCCCCCTAGGCCAAGACTCTGAAAAGGAAACAATAAAGCCAGATTGCAGAATGTACAACCAGTAGTACATCTTCTAATTAGTTGTCCTTGTTACTGTCTCAATTAAACATTTATCAAGCAAATGAGCCCTTCACGCCAGCCCAGTGGCTGGGACAGTGTTCCTAGACCCTTATCAATGTGTCAGTCTGTCAGGAATGACTTTGCTATTCTGTACATTTATCTTAAAGACAGACAGCCTCACTCTGGCACTCTGGGGAAATTTGACCAGCTAGATAAGAACAAATTCCTGCAGATTTGCAACCTATCTTTGCCTCAGAAATCACTTTTTAACAGTGACAAAGACAGAGCCCCCTGAAATCACTTTCTTACAAACTTTGATTGGCTTTTGCCCTTATAGAAAACAACTCATTTTTTTGTTCACTAGAGTCTGACATGTAAAGCCTCAGCAGATTACTGCCCACAGTAAGGATGGAGTTGCTACTGGTTTTACTTAAATTCTAGGGGCTTCACCCGGTGAAAATCATACTATTACAAGTTGGAGTAATTCTCTTTACAACGTATGACTGACATCTTTTTAAAATACCACAGCTGAAGATAACCTACTGCTACAGTTTCCTTGCAAAGCGTTTTCCAGCAACGTGTTTCGAGTTATAATGAACAGCAGCAGTAGTGCTGATGATCATTTCAGATTAATTTATATCAAAGCTGCAATTTTGGTGTTATAAATATATGTAAGGTTCAGTTAAATGTTTCTCAATATAAAAGTTATGGTGAATTAATACAAATGGTTATTAGTGTATTTCAAACACGTTGATTACATTCTAACCCTTGATCATAAACAATTAAATTGATCAAATTTAGAACTTACAGATAACATGCCACAATGCAAGAACTGCGCAATGTCTGCAATATTACAGATGAAAGCCTGTCAGAAATTAGCGACAGCATAGCAGCACAGGTCGCGATTGACAATGTTAACGGATCTGATTTTGAAGGATTTGAAGAAAGGTAAGCCTAATCATTTTTGCACTTCAGTTCTGCTAATTTCTGTCTTATTTATCATCAAACTCATTTGTCATATTCACCAGAATATAACAATCAGATTGTGAGGTTATACTTTACAAAAGGTAATCATATGCTACATTTAGACTAGATAAACTCTACAACCACTTTTATTTTACAATACAAAGAGAGTCTGCATATTTTTGTGCATCGAGGACTAACATGACAGCTAGGCTAACTGCTAACCAATGCTAGTTCCAGCAACTTGTTTGTTTCTGGTTTCCAATAGAAAGTAGAGGCAAGCAATGGCGCTTTCCATGTTCCACATTTTATACTGTCCCTGATCTATCTTTGCTTTGCTTTGCATTGCTTTTTGACAACAGTACATTTAAATTCAACTAATCATTCAAGGATGTAATCTTTTTGTGAACCAAATTCTACTTTTAGCGAATGTGTTTCATGTTTTTAGATAGGAGGCCCCATTTAAGCAAGCAGCACCCAATACCAGGTTTTCAAATCAATGTATAAGCCGCAGCCTATAGTTGGGGAAATTGTAAATGGACCTACATGTTAAATATTTTCTTAAAAAAAGATGTATCAAAGGATTCTTTAAGCAATCCCATTGATGTTTCACCGAAGTCTCTTGTTTAAAAAAGAGATCTGTGAGTGCGAAAAACCTTTGTTTGAAGTTCAAAGTGCCTTCACATAAAGTAAAGCTTCTAAACAAGGCGGAGGTCTGCAGAATATCTTGTGGTATGGGGCTCATTTTGAGCTAGTGTAGTGTGGGGGCAGAAGGGGGAAAACCCTTATGTGTAGAGAATATCTTCAAAATAATGAGCAGCTTATGCAAAAAGATCACATAAAAAAAAGACAAATATTTACAAACTCATTCTAAAGAGTGAAATGTCCCTGTGTGGTACAGAGATGGTGCAAAGCTGTGCTAAGTGCGCTCAAGAAAGGAAAATACACAATAATAAAGGCGATTAAAAGAAGGGCTGACATATGGCAGTCACTTTCCATCGTGACTGACACAGATGGTAGCTACCATTTGCTTGCTGTGTGTGATAAGTGTAACATTTTATGCAGACCATAACCATGCATAGCCTATCAAAGTTTTCAGTGAAAAACCATTTCTTTGTAAATGGACTATGTCAAATATTGGAGGTTTATATACAGCACCGCTGGGAAAAGTGGAACTAATGGAGACTGAAGGACAAAAAACACACTATTACTTACTAGAACCTTCACATTACACAGGTCCTTTAAAGTTTAAAAAATGTCTTCACACTTGCAAACTGCCCACACAGAAAGGGCGAACTTCTACCGATGACCCAACACTTACACAGGTACACAGGTACACAGGTACACAGGACCCCCCCAAAGACGTTTTCTTAACACTCCATTCCCAGTCAACGCACGGCGTGTGTCCGATTTCACATTGTAAAGTTCACCATTGTGTGGGTTGTACCCAAGGCTGAATTTGGACTCTGGTGTTCTGGGATGGTAGAGTGTGAATGGGATCTACTTCAAGGGGCCTGTTGCTTCTCAGCATGCTTGTTAAAAGAATCTTAATTTAATCATAACACTCCAGGGATCTCCAAGCTGGAGGAGATTTGAATGGATAAGCCTTGGTAAGGGCTGCGGGTCATTAACACGAGTCAGAGCTTTTACCACAAATCCCCTCCACTTAGCACCCATGCATTCCTCTCAGCCATAGAAAGAACCTTATACCCATTTTTAGGCATCAATGAGTAGAGCAATGGAAGGGAATCTTTAAGAGATAGAAGGATGCGATTGCATAGGCAGCTTGATAGGATCTGCTCTACTTAAATGTCAAATGACTAAGTAAGGTAAAGCCATTTGCCAAAAGAGCTACACTATTATCTGTTCAAAATGGCACGGCTATTTGAAACATGGGGAAAAAGTACTGCTGGTAGAGGTTTTTAAGTGGATGAAGGTCCTGCTCTGAACACAAAGTGCTCAAGTAGATCTCAGGAAAAACAAGGACCACCTTCATATAGCATTGTCCATGAATTTTACAATTCTATACATACAGTAGTGAGCTTGGGCCTCTTCATAAGAGCATATGCTTTTCTCTTGGATTTATTTTAAAAAATACTGTACTGCTCATCTTGCTACTTGATTCTTCACCCATGGTGGTTTTCTTAAGAAATGATATAATAAAGCAATAAAGCTTCAAAGGAATGTGCACTGAAGTGATTATTTCATGGCTAAGAAGAGTTTCTGGGCAAGACGCAAAGCTTTTAAACCTTGTTGCACCTCGTTGTTCTTTCCTCGTGTTGTTTAAGATCTTTTTTATTTAGACTGTTGGTTCTTCTCAGTGTTTCTGCCTCTTGTTCTTATGGTGTTTACTCGTTCTTGAGTGTGTCTTCTTCATGCTCTCAGGTAGTTTTTCTATTACAGTTTGGTTCTTCTCAGTGTTGCTTTCTCATGTAGAGAGTGTGTTTCACCTTTTAGTCTTGGTTCTCCTCAGAACTCCTTCTTCATGCTCTTAATTCGTTTTTCATTTACAATCTTGGTTCTTCTCAGTGTTCTTTCCTCATTTTCAGATGGAGTTTGCACTTTTAGTCTTAATTCTCCTCAGTATTCCTTCACAGGGAGGTTTCCTTTATAGTCAGATGCCAGTAATCCAGTCCCATCCAGCTGTCTGGAACATCCTGAAGCCTTGCTTCTGGTCTTACTGCTGAACCCCATTCACTCCTGCTTAGGTGAGCCCCATGTGCAAAGCCCTAAGGTCCACTTACTTCATTGACAGTCTTTGCATGCCACCTGTACACTGCCCGCCCCTTGTCTCCCATAACCAGATCACCCATCATTGCGACCATTTTTTTCACCTGTCCCAGTCTAGTCTGAACACCATGGACCATCTCATTGTACTTTATGCTTCATATGCATAAGCTAGATATGTTTTACCAAACTATAGGCTATGACTGATAAAAAAATGATACTATTTCATGTTTCTTCTGCTCACTGTTCTGTCCAGTGTCAACCAGAGGAGCATGGGTTCCCTTTATCCTCACCTCTGATGCTCCTGGTTTGCTCATTAGAGGCTCAGACCTGGATTCAGTAGAGCTGCTTTGTGACAATATCAGTTGTGAAAAGAGATGTAAGTATAAAATTGACTTGGCTTGACTGGAGTTCTTTTCTTCTCTGTGTTTCTTTTTCACATGGTTATGAATATTTTCTTTTAGTATTTTGGTCCCTCTCAGTGATTTTTTTCTCAGGCCCCAACGAATTTCTTTTCTCTTTTTGAGGTTTGGTTGTATTTAGCGTTTTGCCATCATGCTTGTAGGGAGTTTGTGCCTTCCTCGTCCTCTTGTGGAGTTTTTACTGCCATTTCCGACAATTTTTAAATTTGTATGTGGAACATCTTAATGCATTTTAGAGTCGATATTTCAGCTCTAAAATTTAAATGCTGCATGGTCTGATCAGCAGGATGTTGCGTCGTCCACAGCAGCTGTAAAAGGCTTCATGTTCGTATGCTAAATGTGGGTGAGAAGCGCTGTGAGAGGGCCAGTGTAATACTGCGTGACTCGCTGATAGTGAAAGAGCCGTGAGCAGAGGGATTTAAAAAGAGCTCATTACATGGCCTGTGCGCTCATGCTTCAGCTGAGCTTCAGATTTCATACGATTTCCCCCACTGATGTCCGAGCCAGAGCGACTACTAAAAGGCCCAATTACTACACGCCTCGACGGCAAAACGGCAGCACACAAACACAGTTTTTAATGATGAAGAAAAAGCAGCGGCTGCTCTATTCTCCCAGACAACTCGTCTTGGAAATCTCAACTTGAAAGTTTCCAGCCGTTCAACAATCACCATGTCTGTAGCAGATGGGCCTTGGTTTTCCTCAACTATTAAAACTCCAACCCCACACACAAGCACTCACTACTGAAGAGCCCAATTACATGAAGCAGTGATAAGACGTCCATTGCCGGAGCCTCACTGTGGTATTGACGTGGCCGCTAACTTGTTCTCGCTGTTCGATTTCTACTCCACTACCATGAGTTACATCATGCATGCCACTCTATGACTGAGTGGTAATTTAATCATCCTAACAGAGAATATCACAGACAGCATCAGTGGCTTCTTTCAATACCACTGCTCCACCGTGATGCTATGTTCTAATGCATGGAGGACAAAGAAACTGGAGAAATAGTCCAATGGGTGTAAAGGTCAGCAAGCTTTCATGAGAGCAAGACATCTACAGAATATAATTCAATGCCTGTAATGTCTACTTTTAGAGCTCATTTTATTAACTGCATGTGCCTGTATATGGGTTCATGCTTAAGGCCATAATATCAACTACGGAAGTTACGTTTTAATTTAAAGTAGTTACAGAATAATAAATCTTAAGGTAAATCATTTTCATTGACATTTTTAAAGAACCATTTATTATACTTTCGTTTCAGTAATATTTCCTCATAGTATTGAAAATTATTTATTTATTTTATTTATTAATATTATTAATAAAACTACTACTAATAATAAAACATTGGTGACAGTGGCACCTGATTTCTTTGAGTTATTAGCTGCTTTATCTTAAAAGACAAAAATGAATTAGCAGATTAGCTTCCAAGACTTATTTCTGACCAACAGCCAATCTCTCTCTCTCTCTCTCTCTCTCTCTCTCTCTCTCTCTCTCTCTCTCTCTCTCTCTCTCTCTCTCTCTCTCT
>JBBIGC010000131.1:11677577-11688581 GCA_037576955.1 Lepidarchus adonis | reverse complement strand
AAAAAAACACACACACACACACACACACACACACACACACACACACACACACACACACACACACACACACACATACAGGCAAAGTAAACAGCGGGATAAATCTGCCCATTAACTGCAGCGAATATTCACTTGGAAACTGTGAGGTGATTACAACATTTCTCACTTCTGTGACTTTCACTCTTCCCACATCGGGGGTGACACTGTCTGCAGTCGGACGTCAGCGCCTCCGCCTCTTCTTCTTACAGCTGTCACCAAGCGCACGGCGGACCAAGGGCGTCCGTCGCGATTAGAACAATCATCTTCCTGCAAATTTCACTGTATCGCCACGCTGACGTCCTCGCATTAATCAGCCTTTATTATCTCCGGTGACTCGATGGCGGCTGGGCTGTCAGAAGGCCGATTTATCCTCCAGTTCCAGGCCTGCTCCTGAGCAGGTGTGAAAGGAGCCAAGCTTCACTACCCACCCCTCCTCCCGAGTGTCATTTCCCTCAAGCTATTACACCTCAAGCAGAGGACGAAGGAGTCCAGCCGGTCCGTCGGGAAAAGCGAAGGACAGGCGGCGGGAGATGGGGGGGGGATCAGAGTGCACAAGTTTCCATTGAGAAGAAGAGCAATCTGACAATAGCCTGGGGAGATTCCTATCGCCGCCTTCATATTACCTTTAGTGTATTTCATTAAGATAGAGGGACAAAACTTAGCTGGCTGGCAGTTCTATTTATTGTTCCTGCTGATAGCCCTTGGAAGCAGCAAAGAACGTGTCAGTGGAGCTTTGCCTCTTTCTTACACTCGAGAATGTGCATGTTTGTATAAGCGTCTTTGTGGTGTAATTCCATTACCTTCTCTGTGACGGGCACTAAACCATGTTGGGTTATAACAAACCCATCTCTAACATTATCACAAAGCTCCTTAACTGAAATGCAATCAACTAGCCGAGACATTTTTGTTATGACAATTGCTGCTTCAGTGTTACGAGTCATTGTCAGTACTAGAAAGCCCGTCCACTTGAGCCATTTTGGTAACGGAACCCAGGGAGTTATTTGTAGGGGAAGATGATTACATTGTGATCATATCAGTACATGTTTTGGCATTGGACAGAAATATTTACCAATATATTGACTTGTTTTTTTATGGTTCTCCAGAAAAACAGAGCATTTCGGTGCTGTTTGAATGCCATGCCACAATGTCCATATATTAATTTTTACTGCATTTGTGTTTCTTTATAAGAATCTCAGACTAGTGTAAACTTCTATGTATCACTTGTATGTGTGTTTCTACATAAGTAGTGACATCAGCATATATGTATATGAAAAATACCTGACGGCTTTGACATATTTGAAATTCGGTAACAAAATTGGACAAAAATCACCTAACAGTTTGTATAATTTTGCTCAAAGAAGACAAAGCTGTTTTGACTATCATTCATGCCCTACAGTTTTACCAGCATGCTGACTGACAGTTTTAGACTGGACATTGAGATTTGAAGTTTTTACAAGCCAACACTACCAGTGTGGGCATTTGCGAGCTACTAATTTAGATGGTTTGCTAAAAAGTACTACACACAGCAACTACCCCCACTAGTTCATGAAAGCACTTTCCGTTTCACTGCTGTGTGTTTGAAATAAAAAAAATGACCAAAAATGTGTAAATTCAGATTTTTGATATTGATTTACATGACATTGTTTCATCTTCTTTAAAATTACAGGGCGCAGGGTGTCCTCGACTTACAACATACTCGACTTACGAGTTACTACACTGTCCCAAATCCTGTCTTCTTTAATGGTGAGGAAAATGAAAGTCAAAGTAACTTTAATAAAACGCTTAAAATAAACGCAATACAGAGCCTCAGGTGTGTGAATGTCTCCCATTGGTGGACTGACAGTGGCCCCAGGGTTAAACACAGTAGACGCTTATGTAAGGGGTTTCAGCTTACGTCAAAATTCGAATTACGACGTACGTTGAAGAACTGAACCCCATCTTATATATTTGAGAAATGAGGATTGAATTTCTGAACACAGTCTTAAGTTCTGACACTGTACCAGTATATTATCATATATAAAATAAAACACTTTGCAAAAAGCTTTTTTTTAATAACAGGCAAACTTTTTGTACTTCATGTGTGGGGAAAACTGCATGAACTTAATTTTCCTGCTATTGTTTTAACCTTAGGAACTGAAAACTAATATTGGGCATCCTTCATCTTCTAATAAAAGCATTGATTCAGTCAAAAACAAAGCATTTTTTCTTTCATGGGAAGCAGCCAAGAATTATCCATCATTTTAAGACATTAGTTTCCCAAGAAAGAGTAAAATACACTGTTTCTTCTTTGCTTGTCACATTTTTTCTCTTTCATTTCTATAATCTTTTGTTGGCAACCTCAATTATCCCTTCTCTGCTACCACGCCTCTTAGTGCCCACTTACTTTTCTTGGCTTGACTGTCACCTCCTCACCCTCCCTCCATACATCTTAGACAGAAGAAAAAAAGTCAAGAGCTCAGTGTAGCTTGGACCTCCTTCAGAACTGGGACACAGATATCTGTATGCCTGACACACATAGGCACCTGTTCTGATGGTCGGAAGGCAATGGCATCTGTGTTAATTGCACTAAACCACATTAAGGGTGTCGAGGAAAATTACAGCAGAACTCTAAGCGACAAATTGCATCTGTCAGGTTTATGAGAGGCAAGAGGGCAACTAATGCAAAATGTTTAGACATTTTACTTTTCAGTACATGTATGCATGTTAGCCTTACTGCCTTGGGTTCAAACACTTTTAGGAACGAGGGAAGAAAAACAAATCTTTACCCTAAATGAAGAGGATTACTTTGGAACTTTAATGCCTAAACTTTACCCCATTCATTTGGATTGGAGCTATGAGGCTTTTGTGTAAGCTTATTCCATTTCTACAGTGAGCAAATGAAAAGACAAAATTTGAGCTTCTAAACTAATGCAACTGATTTCAGAAAGAGTTACGGTCAGAAACAATACAAACAATTAGCCCTGTAACCCATCCGCAATGGTAGCATGCCAACCATGGTGGTGGGCACATTACTGTCATTACCACAACAATATAGTTTCACCACTGGGTTATCAATGTGTTGTTTGCACCAATCGCATGCAGGTAAAAAAAGGAAAAGCTTTGCATGTGGTTCCTCATGAAGCTGTTAGAGAAAATTACCAACAGTGTGTAAACTACTAAAAGCCACAAAGGGGCAGTGATGGCAGTGGTGGCCTAGTGCAGGGGTCACCAACATAGTGCCCTTGGGCACCAAGGTGCCCCCAAGGACCACATGGGGTGCCCACAGACCTGTTCCAAAAACTTACCAAGGAGAAGCATCTAAAATGACATTTTATCCTGTTGCTATTTTCATTTAATCACATTTGTATTTATATAGATTTGAAATTTTTTTATATATTATAATAATAAAAAATATAATAACAATATATAACCAAAGGTAAACTTAGCAAATTTGTTAATTAAAAAGCTTGTATCAAACTGGTAGTTCTTCGTATGGATCAGTACCCGTGAAGTAGCTCCCAATTTCAAAAAGTTTGGTGACCCCTGGCCTAGTGGTTAGGACCCAGCCTCTGACATCAGAAGGTTGCAGCCCTGGCACCACTGACATAGACTTGAGTAAAGTACCGTCCCCACATCACTGCTCCCCGGGTGCTGTTGATAGCTGATAGCCACGTGTGCTAGGTTAAATGCAGAGGTCATTCGTTGTGAGTGACTGAGTGTGTTCACAGTGACAAAATGATTCACTTTTCACATTTACTAGAACTTTGGCACTTTTTTAACAGGAAACAAATTGTGTTAGCCTGATTTTAGCTGTGTGATATTCTACATTTCTTGACACAGAGAATGCTATTAGCTGAAGCTGAACTAAGCTATTCTTATGCTAATGTTTTAGCAATTTGCTAAACTTGCTTAACTACCAATACCATTTGATAGATCTTCAACCTATTCTTTTAAAAGTAAAGAACAGATGCCATTTCTTGTCCAGCATAACACAAACTCTGGCACCCAAGGCACATTTGAGAGTTCTACATAGAACGCCATAGAAAAGAGAAAGAACTATTACTGCTACTTAACTAGCAACTGCTAGTATAAATGTAATATAATTTCTTAGAACGATATGCATATATGGTGTAAGGATGAAGTGGCTTCAAGTAAAAATCTCTCACCTCTCCTATGTCTCAGTATAAACCCTTCAGAGGCAATTTCCTTAAAATTCATTAAAAGAACTAGCAACTATATTAGCACTGTGACCTACAACTAACTAAGCTAGACATGTTGACAGTTACACACTCAGCTTTACTTCACACGAGCACCTCATATCTACAAGATAAGAATATTAAATTTCAGTTAGTGCCTTTCGCAGCAAGTTTTTGCAGACCCAATCAAGCCTTTAATTATCATTGTAATTATGATTATAATTAAGTAATCCACAGGCACCTAAAGAGCAATTGTCTGTGTTAGTACAGGTTTGTGCTAATTGAATTAATTAATCAGGATATGTGGATTTAAATAGATTAACATGTTAAATTAATGTCTATTTCTCAGGGGAAGGTGAAGCACAGGGGTCCCACTGGGATTCTGTTTCCAATGCAACACAGGCCCGTAGATAATTTTTGGCCAAAAAGACATACGTTCATGTAAGCAGATTTTTGCTGCTGTAATATCAGAACAATCAAACCATCAAGAGATCAGCATTGTTCTCATCTCCAGAACTTTAAAATGATTGTCTGGTTTGGATCTCAGGTACAGAAAATGGAGGGGGGCCACATACAAATGCACACACTCGTAAAGATTTTTTCCACACAGCTGAGTGTTAGTTTACGGGTTAAGTGGTGTAGTTAACGAGCCGCATATTCCAGCAGATCGATGTTGTTGACTAGGGTGAAAAAAAGTACTTGATGTCATAAAAAATGCAGCTTCTTAAAGAATGCATTGTCATTTTTTAGTTCTGCAAACCAACGGGAGACAGTAATTGCTTGATAGTGGGGGAAAAAAACCTACAAAGCGTCCACGCACCTCAGAAACAGAGCAGTTAAAGCTGTCCCATACTTCAGTAAGCTGATCAATAAAAACAGCTTAAAAGTTTTCTGTACAGGGACGACAAAACAATATGACTCCTGACAGCTCTTTTCGCGCCTGTGAGAAGGCAATAATTGCGAGGAGCGAGAGCAATGAAGGGATTTCATTTGAGAGACCCTGGTCCCCAAAATCCCCTACCCTCCAAAACACACACCACACACACAATCCAAGAAATGCTTTTTAATGATCTGATTAGTTAAATAAGGGGCAGGGTTGAAACTACAGATTTAAAATAAATATTTTATAATGTATTTTTTTTTTTTTTTACAAATTAAATGCATATTAATGAATATTTTATAAAATTACACAAAAATAGTATTCTTAAAAACTTAGATGCTGTTCATAAAGACTGAACAAAGCATGCATTACTAAAGTTATCCTGTGTTTTATATTAAGCTTGCTCATTTTGAGTTACTGTAAGTGTTGACGCAAGTGATAATTGATAAATAGTGAAGTTGTAGCCCTTTACGATGCAGTACTGTCTTTTCTATAAACTGTAGTGCTAAAAGTCTACTTGTGTGGTGGTTGAGGATGAGTAGGCTGCATTTCCACAACCTGTATGTAGGCTACCACTACGCATGTGAACACAAAACCTTAGCTAAAGGTGGCAGAAGTGTTGATTACATTTGAGCTGCACAGAACACAAGCAAAGCATCACCATATCTGCGAATTTGAAACCCAGAACAACTGGATATGATAAAATACCTATCATCAATACCTTGCACAGAGCTTATAAAAACCTGAGATTTTTTTTCCACACTTCATATTATAATAGGGAAAAGCTGCTATAATCTCAGCAGTATCACAGAGATATTCAGAGAGTAATTATGCACTTCTCAATGTAACACTAATCCTGTCTGAACAGGGCTCAAGAGTATGAGAAAGAAACTCCAAGGAGTACTAAGACTCAAAAAAGAAACTCAGGAAAAAAAAAGTCTAATCTTTTTACTTCAAGATTAATATTTAAAATGTATGTTCTTAGCATTCTAATAGGAAAAATGCTACTAAACCAGTTAGAACAAACTAAAAATTGCTTATTTACAATTCTTTAACACAGGAAAGGACATTTCTATGCATGCTATTTTAATGAATAGTTATTAAAAAAACACAAATCCTGTAGAGACAACTTTTACCTGAAGATAAAGTAAGCTAATGTTGAATGGACAAAAACGGCAAGGAACAAAACCATCAGGTACATTCAAAACCAAAGCCAAATGATCAAGTTTCTAAGCAAAATACTAAAACAAATGTTTATGAAAACTGTATATCTTCATGACCTAACATCAGTAGGCCATGCCTATGCACCTGTGTGTTATTTGACACTGCCAAACTGTTGTTAATGTGCTGTAGATTAAACAGGGACATATAATGCAAGACACAGGAGAAAACCAACAAAAAGAAATGTGAAATGGGAATATGGGCTACAGTGGGGTTCAGTATGTGGGAAAAGCAGGATTCCATTTCCTGGAAATAGGTTAAAGGTTCATGGAGGTAATTATAAAGGGCAACTAGCTATACCTCAGCTAAAAGTAGTGCAATAAACCCAACTCTGGTGCAACACACAGTAACAAACGTCAGCTGTTGGAAAGTGAGGCTGCGACAGGGACCTTTAACAGGAGGCAGAACAAACACAAAGAGCCGTCGGTGATAGGAACATAAAAGAAGCCCTTTTTCTTTCCATCTGGTTAAAAAAAGGGTTTTTTTCACGCTGCCCTCTCCGTGTGTGTGCAGCGCGATGAGGAAAATCACGCGCCGCCCCGTGACCCAGGCGCACGCACGCAAAAGGATGCTCATTTGTCTCTGGCTGGCTATGACAAACGCCGCCTAAATAAGGGAACACGGCGCCTGTGTGCCTCTTCGCAAGGTCACTCATCCCTTGGGGCCCTGGGCTACTGTCAGGAAGTCTGGAGCAATCAGGTGCAAACATCTGCTGGGGAAAAGAGAAAGAGGAAGAGAGAGAGAGAGGGGTACGGGCAGAACTGGAGGGGGGTGAAGTACACCTGACTGGGAGTAGGAACCTGGCTGAAAAAACTATGTGCAACGCTTTGAACACTTTGTTTTAACGATTTAAGCACCTGAAGGCCTGAAGAGCATGATGCAGGTGCATTCAGGGTGTGTCCCAATTCACTAGTTTAACAATGGGAAAAACTCCAGACTCACAGTTAAACAGGGATTGTACTTTTGTTTTGAATGTAACATGCAATAAACCAATTAGATTGCTATCTTCCAGTCCCTTTACAAGCCAGGTGCATGTGCAACATGTTGGGTTGCTATTACAGCAGTGGATCTCCAAGGAGAGAGCAGGAACATTTGTCAGGTGAAGACAGTGATCTGCTCATGTAAAAGCTGAAAGTCTACAATAATAGCAAAATCCCATCAAAACATTGACACAGGACAGAAGAAATTTGCATCAAGTGTAAGGCTCATTATACTTATGGCTCTACTTTCCACTCACATTCATGTTACCCTCATAAAGCCAAATGACCAACCTGTCTTCAGTCCCATACCCATGGAATGGAATGGCTGGGGCCAGTGACCCTAGACCCACCCATTGCTGTCAATGGGCAATTCAAAACAAATGCATAGTTCACTTCCAGTATTGAAATCTTATTTTATAATATTCTATAAACTGAAGCACAAGAATGAAAAAGCACTGATCTCCCTTGGTCCTAGTGTATCCACATTTAGATGTTAGCAGTAAATTGACGACTGGTACGGTGTTATTTTCAGTGAAGAAAAAAAAGTAATATTTTCCCCCAACTCTTTCCATGCTGTATGCCACTCTTAGTCGTGTACCATTGCAATTCCACTGCGAGGTATGGAAAAAAATGTTTTTCTTTTTTTTTGCTTTGTTTTTTGGCAGCAACAAACACAGCGTAATGCATTTGCTAAGTGTAACTCCCTCCTGAGCCACCAGCACTTTCAGAAAACCAGCTTCTTTTTTAGCCCTGAATTTAGCCTTTCATAAGCTGTGTGACATTTATCTTAACATTTTAGAGGTAAATGTAAGGCTTGTAGAGTTAAGGACAAAAAGAGCATGTAAGAGCATGGCTTCTCAAAGGTAAAGTATGATTGGTCAAAGCAGGTGTGAGAGGGCCTTTGGGCTTTGGCCTTACAGGGTCAAAACAGATAAAAACAATGACAAAATAGAATTGGGATAAAAAATAATAACAAAAAAAATCCACATGCGCCAAAGCTATTTTCCCTGGGTCGACACTAACAGGTTTTCTCCACATACACCAACAGTCATAAAATGAACTGATAAATCAATACATTATTTTGTTTCTTCATTCCAGCTCCTTATGAGGCCACAGCACAGGCAGAAATTCTTTTAGGGCTAGATGGGAAAAACATCACACAGTCAATGACTGAGTCATTCTGAGGTGTTGCTTTGCTCAACTGCAGTCTATCAAGTGTTCAAGAGTAAAGAAAGGACAGGAACGTGACCACAGCCTAACCAATGGGTCTCTGTAAGATGATAAACGGCAGGAAGTAAAAAAAATCACTCTAGAAATGCTAAATGCTGGGTAAAATGTATGTTATCTATTATAAGTGAGTTTAATCTTTTAAAAGTGTACAATGTGCAATGCTATGAGTTTGGGTCATAGAGGTGTTACAGTTATCAATTTCATAGAGGTGTGTAGTTTACTTAAGGCCTTAACTGACTTGCAGATGTGTGAAGGTTCCATTGATGATTTTTATAAAGACGTCCCATTTTTTCTTTTGAATTCCATAGTTATTTAAACAAGACAATGTCTGGATTCATTTTCTATTCTCTACAACAGAGCGGTGTGTAAACACAGAGTGTATATGCAGATATGTCTCTTATTGAAAATGTACGGTATGGCACGTCCTGAGGAGTACCATCAGAGAATAGTGACCACGGACTGATGATCTGCTGAAGTCTAGTTTCAAGCTAGGACCGGCACTAATTCCACTTGTGAAACAGCAACAATTGGAATCCTCGGTTCCCAAACAATTAAAAAGTGTAACAGGAATGTGATGTAACACAATGGAAAATATGCCTCTGTCCAAACTTCAAATTCTAAATGTGTTTATATTTGCAAATTACATTTCAGATATTTACAAATCTTTTCTTCATATGTAGTTAGATAATTGACAAAATCACAGAATGAATATATTGCATTTCAGTTTGTTCCAACTTTTTCCGAAATAGGGTTTATAAAGAAGAGCAGTTTGTCCATAGTTTTGGTCATTTGTTATAGGTAATACCATGTCGTACCATGTCAGAAACCACATAGTAAGTATATTTGAGATTGCATGACAGTTTGGGATGAGTTTATGATGATAAAGACATCCAGTTTGCACAATATGAATTAGTATACATATGTTTCCATTGATAGTTTCAGTACAAAACTGAAAATACTCTGCATATATACTCTGAAGATATCTGGCTGATCAGAGGGAAAATGAGTAAATATATTTTTTACCATCATTGAGTTGAACAAATAGCAAATCACTCTGCGGAAGCATTCATCTCATTTATCCCCATTATTTTTGTCTTATAATATTAAACTGATGTTCCTTGACCTCTCTGTGATAAACCTGAACACAATTCGTGAAGATTTTCTCTAATCTTGTTTCCCTAAACAGCAGCTCGTGGCTGCTGATGGATTATTCAGTGAGCTGTCAGACACCAACTTTGTAATAACCCAACAATGCCTCATTGCCTTTTAATGGTTTGCAATTTGGGCTAAAACTCTGCATTTAGAGGCGTGATAATCAAAGGAAAGGCAGAGACAACCCAGTTTGAAATAGGCTGCAGAATGTAATGAATGAATAAATAAAGAAATAAATACATAAATAAATAAATAAATAAAGACATTAATGCATATATTAAAGTGTTTTCAATAGCGTTCAAGTAGGACAATCTTTTTCGTCCTCTTGACGAATGAGAAGAGTCTACATTACATGTCATTGAGAGAGATGCAATATACATAAGCTATGAGAGAGAAATGCATACACTCTCTAGACACTTAAAGGAATACGCCATTGTTTTCCATTCTAATCTTAATCTGTTGCATCTGTAGAGGACAATCGATCGCCACCAATAATTTTTCTTCTTTTCTACTTCTACAGAACAAACAGAAAATACCTTGACCCAATATAGACGCTATAATAGATGCTATAGGACAGATACTTCGGCGCCTGCCTATAGGCTGCTGTTACTAATGTGTCTGGAGTCTGTTCTTTTACCAAACAAAGGGAAAGCTGATAAAGATACTACAGATGTGGCAGAGAAACATCCGCTTCAAAAAAGATGGTGCATTTCTATAAAGGCCACATCTCACTGTCAATCACAGCTTCTCAAAGCTGGTAAACGCTGGATAGAGATGCATGACCCACAGGTGAACCGTGGGAGCTTTCTGCCTGGTTGAAGAAGGGGAAATGACAGAGGGATTGTTGTCGAGAGCGCGCGAGGAAGGGGCTGAAAGGCATGCAGACAGGGCTGACATTGCCTCTCTTGACATTCATAATGGATAAAGGACGCGCTGAGGTTTCAGAGACCCTCCCCTGTCGTGCTTTCTGACAGCCTCTGAGACTGAGCAATCTGGCGGCGCTCGAGCACTGTCACTCCTCTCATTATCTCCGCGAGCCCATCGAGGTCGACCTCTGCGGCTGATACCCATTATTCATGAGGAGGCGCACTTGCAAACTTTTCGTGGACAATTTGGCTTTAAAAATATCATTTTTATGAATTATGAAAAGTATGTAGGTGTGAGAATAAGAGCCTGTTGTGTTTATACATTAGCATTAAAAAATATATAATAATAATAATAATAATAATAATAATAATATTAATAATAATAATATTAATAATAATAATAATAATAATAATAATATGTTGAACAATTTATTTAGCTCCATCACGTCACCAAAAAAAAACAA
>JBBIGC010000131.1:11653164-11669433 GCA_037576955.1 Lepidarchus adonis | reverse complement strand
CACACACACACACACACACACACACACACACACACACACACACACACACACACACACACACACACATACACACACACCTTCAGAGTTCTGACAGCTGTGGCACACCACTGATTTAATAAGGGCACTATGTAACACCAGATTGAGAAGTAGACGTCATTATCGTATAGCACATAGGATAAGGAGACTGTCTGAGAACCTATGGCATGATAAAAGAAGTGATTAAAAAAATCTATCGCAATATGTGGACCACAATAACAATAATATATAGCAATTCTGCAATAAACTATATATCGCACGACACTGATGTAGCGATACATCACAGAAACATGGGGATGTGTTATTAATTTACATAAGTAACAGCAGTGCTACAATCAAGCCGCTACTTCAGCTTCAAGGCTTCACTTCTGTTCCCATTTGTCAATTGGCAAGTTGTGCTAGCATCATATATTCCTGCACCAGACACTACATAGTCCACAATACATTGCTCCACATAACAGACACCTTCTGCTACAGCCAGCTAGTTTTAACCCTGTGCATACCAGACAAATTATGGAGCGTTATGCTTCTGTCTGATATAAATTATTGTTGAGCAAACGCTAGATATTGGTGGGGACGCACAATTCTGCACACTTGGATTACTGGGTCTTTTCCCCTTCTTAAAGAAGCTCTCCAGTTATGTGTGTTTACTCACGTTGATGGTTGTAGCGTCAGCCATCACTATTAAAGTGTGTAAAAGAGACAGACAAAGAGTGCAGACATTCAGCTGTCACAAAATAATCCAGTTCCATTAATGTTCTAAAGGCCAAAGTCAGACATTAGATTCAAATGTGGCCGGGGTCAGCTCCCAGCCGAGCTTTCTTTGCTATCCATATGTTAGGAAGTGCTTCATCCAAGTCACCAGCACTCAGTCAAGCAGCGCCACCCAGAGGAGAGAAGTAGCAACGTCTGTGTGTATATGTGTGTATAGGTCATGGCGGTTGATATTCTTTCCACTTCCGAATTATGGCAGTGTTCACTGGAACCTTCAGTAGTTTAGAAATTCTTCTGTAACCAATGCCATCAAAATGTTTTGCAGTAATAATCCTGGGAAGGTCTTGAGAGAGCTCTTTGGTTTTACCCATGATGAGATGTTTCTTGTGTGACACATTGGTAATGAGACACATTTTTATAGCCATCAGTTGGGACTGAACCAGCTGATATTAATTTGCACTAAGTTGCAGGATTGCTTTCTAATTACTCCTAGATTTCAGCTGGTGTCACAACTGTCCATGCCTTTTTGCACCTTCCTTTCTTTATGTGTTCAATACTTTTACTTATTACACATAATGAATGGACATCAATTGCTTTGATTGCATTTGCATTTGATTGCTTTGTATGGACTGTATGGGTTGTTACTGACATCTTGTGAGAATTTCATGTCAATAGCACCTTTATAAATATATTCACTTAGAAATGTTGATTAGCACTTTGCTGGTATTGCTTTATTTCGTATCATGTGCGTCTGACAGTTTTGCTCAAAACAACAACTCCTGTTTTTTCCAGTAGTTGGGGTAGAAACGCAATCAGTATTGGTGTTTACATTTTCACCGGAATTTTATTTGTACCATCCTGCTATAGTATTTGGACAGGATTAACTTTTAATTCAGTTTTTAAGTGTCTGTTTGAATGGCTCCCAGTACCAAAGAGATAATGGCTTATTATCACATTGCCATTTATGTCATTATGGCAAAAACTCCATATCAGCCATCCCTAGACAAGCTAGTTTAATATTTAAAGTGAGAGACCAGCTAATTTGTTATTTGAATGTTCTCTGTGTATGTTGATGTGCTATATAAATATACTTGCCCTGCCTTAACTTCACCATAAGTAATGATTTTGTGTTCACAAAGCAATTTAGAAGCCTCTACTCAGTGCCTAGTTTGCCTAATCAATCTTTCATTAAATTCAATTGGAAGTTCTGATGGCAGAGTTCAATAAATCCATGATATGCCTGAAGGCAACGAGGGAAGCTCCGGAAACCAACTTGTGTTCTTTAAACCAGATCACAGACATTACACAAGTTGTTTTATTTTAATAATGTTTATTTGTATTTGTAGTAATACATGATTTTTAAGAATTGTCGTAAACTAACGTATTGTGTGGGTTTATGTGTGGCAGTGTGTATACACACACCCTAGTATATAAAAGCTTATTTCATGCAACTTCAATTTCTATCACCCTTCTGGAAACTGTGATAACGCTGAAGGTCTTGCTCTTGCTTTTATCCACAGTCTTTCTCCTTTCATAAGGATGTAAATCACTGCATTGAAGACACTGCACTAGTTTCTGGGAGAAATCACCCTGCGCTTAGGCAGCAGTGCCTTCAACTGCTTCCTTGGCATGCGTCTCCTTACCTTCAGGGCCAAGTTCATATTGCACTGTGTGAAATTTATTGATCAGGGGCGCTTTAGTCGGAAATTTGATTTTTGGAAGGAGAACATTTGCCATGCACAAAATTAATACTTTAGATTCAATTTGACACACACACACAGAATCAATCTCCATATTGTTTTCACTACGAGGAATGAGGAAGAGCCAAGGAGGTGCTCTTTTTTAAAAAAATGTAATTTTAATATGAGTCCTTAGGTCCTAATTGTGACTGAAGAAGGACATGAGCACCTCAAGCACATCTACTAGGGGACATTGAAAAGACATGGGCAAGGCCAAACTCTCAATCACTGAGTGAAGAAGCACCCTAGAGCTTTAAACGTGTCTAGACTTTTTATTCAATGACTTATCATATCAGTCCGGAAATATATAAGGAATAAAAAAATTGGCTGATTTTCTTTGCTCTTGATGGAGAACTCATATGTCCTTGACTGTACAAGATATTTTCATGAAAACTGTAAAATATGATTTAATTTAATACATTTTATTTACAGATGTGCGCTTTCATCAGGAAATTGGACTGTATTGTGAGGGTTAAAAATTGCTGGTCCTGCAGAGGGGCGGCTCAGGTAATTTGAGGGCGGGTCAAGATGATCATCCTTTATTGATAATGGCAGTTTTTTTGAAGTGACATGCCTCCTGAGGCAAACAGATTCCATTATCTCTACATCCCTAGGTGGTCACCATGTCTTCCAAATGTATAGAAGATATGGAGAAGGTCTTCCTGTATAAAAGTCAGTTGTGGTTGGAAGTTCTATTTAATAATAATGAGAGTGATACATTTTTCCAATAACTTTGCACAAATGTCTAAAACCAAAACAGCATAAAGAGAGGAAATGTACCAAAATTCTGGCCAGCAAAAATATTTGTCCAGTTTTTTGATGGCTGAAATGTCAATGGAAAAATAATGCAGTTTTCGCAGAATCAAACACTTGACTCCAATTGTAATGAAAAAGAGAAATAGTGATTAAAAACACTTCACTCTCCCACACCATTCAGCACAGACAGAGTGGCAGCAGATAAACAGTAAAAATGTCAGCCATGTAAAACTATTTCACAGCTTTTATGAACAATATCACACAAGTCTGTTCACTGTTCTTGCCCATTATCAATGGACAAAAGCATCTCTATTACAGGTTTGATAGCAGAACATCCCACTCCAAACACAGAATACAGCAAAACAACAAGCTAGCATACTCAACACCTACTGTAACTACAAAACTGTTACAAAAATTACATTCATTACTCTGAATGAACAGCTACCCTCGGCTGATTTCCAGGCACATATAATAGTTCAGTATATATTCTATAATCATTTAGTTTTAATTAAACAGGTGTTTAGGTACAGTTTTCAGTTTCAGTTTTGGTGTTTGGCCTAGTTTGCATGAGTTTCTGTTTCTGGTTTCAGCCATTATGATCGACATATTATACAAATCTGTCCTATTTTGGTGTTACTGCTTAAAATTTACCATGTACAACCATTTTCACGAATGCTATAAATCTAAATGCATACCCTGTGATTTTTTCCCTGTTTGGTGAATGTTTCTTTATATGATTGTATCCCATCAGAACGGTCAAAAAAGTTTCAAATAACAGCCCAAGAAGGTGTGAGTCCTCCGTTGAATATGAGACCCCCTTTTCTGACACAAGGGCACTGGAGCACATGGTGTGAAAATAAGCTAAGATCATTTGATATTCTTCAAGAATGTCTTAGCTGACAAAGTGCTTGGATGTTACCATTTTATTGCAGATATAAGGGCCCACAAAATTCAATCAAAGAGTCCCAGAGGAACCAAGAAATGATACGTAATCATTTTCAACACAAACAATCAAAGTATGTGCTTTAGAAGGATAAACCAGTTATTTTAGAGAGATTGGAAGATCTGATATAAATCAGTTTACACCATCTACCCCTTTACACATGCAGCATTGAACTTAAACACCTGTCAGGGAACATGCTGGCTTCAAGTTAACTGAACATGACAAGTGTCACCAAATGCTTCTGATTTCCCATAAATTACTCACTGTCAATTTAGGAAAGCCAAGCCGAGCCAATGGCTGTTAATTATGGTAAATAAATTAAATGACTGTTAAGCAAATGCATGACACATTAGTTCATTGGCTTATAGCAATTAGTGCTTAGAAAATTAATTAATATGTTGCTTCTTAATTGAGAAAAGACAAGAAGACAATCACTGTCGTAGCCCTTATGTTTATATTTAATGGCCAGATTAAGATAATTCAATTTCAAGTTTTGTTTGGCACTATTGTAAGATGTCAAGCTGCTGGAAAAAGCCCTTTGCATATAGCCTTGGCAATTAATGTTCCATTAATGATGTCCTAATTCCAGAATTAACAGTAAAGCCAAAATGTATGCAGAGTGCTGCTTACCTTTTCTCCAACTGGTAATGATTCTGAGAAATGCAAATTGATCGGCTTTTGCCTTAATTGGCATTAATGCCTGCGAACGTAACTGTCTTTCAGCCACAAGAAGGGAATTGATTTTTTTTCTCCTTTTTTAAGCATTCGGGCATTTAAGTCAGGTGTATTAGCTGGTCAATTAGCTGGAGTACTAATATTTATGCTAATTGAAATGTATTACAGTGCAAAATGATCATTTAGTCAGAGATCAAGACAGGCCTACAGGCTCCAGTAACTTGACCCAAATACGCTCCTCGAGCCATCGGAGAAATGTGTTTAATTTGACAGATGGACTCGTAATCCGCGTCAGAAAGTAGCATGACCCAGAGTGAACCGCTAACCTCAAGATTAATACTCAGCAGGCGGGTGTCAGAAAGCAGAATGCTGATTTGATTCGTAAGCCATGCACTGCTGTGCACTGCACATGACCTTTCTCGTAGTGTTGCCTCATTGTGCACATTGTGGAAACGGCACAACGACGACGACAAGACAGTAAGAAAACAACCCGATCTCAAGAGGACGCTCAGCATGACAGTGAGTGGCATGACTCTTGAAAGTACTCCTAATGCTCCATCTAGCTCCAAATGGGCCTCCATCATCTAAACCTGAGGAGCTGAGTAATGAACCTGCTGCATTGCGATCAATCTGGGGATGCTTTCTTTCACTTCTTTGGATACTTATCTATCTTTAACACTGAGTGGAGCTGTTATGTGGCTGCAAGGGCAATTTGTTTCTACAGCAAATGTCCACCAGGATGATTTCACACTAGATTTCTGCTCTTCATACACTTTTAATGACCAATGTCGATCCTGATGGGTTACTAAATGCATTATTGATCTAAAAATAACAAGGCTAAAGAGTCAGCACACACCATTAAAGGGACAGTTCAGTTTTATGGGCATGCCCATTAAGACTCATAATCAGGAAATTTTTCCATCTCATCTTTTTTCTTTTTAAAGGCTGAATGCAATAATGACTCATTAAACATTATGCTTAAGTGAAATCTGTCTCCACTCGTCATAGAGAAAAAACAAAGAGGTGGCAGTCTTTATTGCCCCCAAAATAGAACATAAAATCCAATCTAAAACATGTTTGCGGGAGGAAAATTGACCCAGAAAGACAGATCAAATAAACGTGCCATGAATCCCATCAGAGGAGAGCCATTAGGTCCTATTTGCTTTTCATAATATCCTGTTGTAGCGATGAATTATTTGTAACACCATCACATAAAAGCAGAATATCTGCTTTATTTCCCTCAAAAAAGCAGCTTAAGCGATGTGGGGAGAAAACAGTACCAGCTATGACTATATGTGCAGCGTACAGTGCGAACCTTCACACAACTTCAAGTACTCAACTGCACCACAGCAGTTTACCGCATGCATGCTTATTCAAATACAGACATTAACTCATAGTTAGAGAGTATGCCTGATGAATATTCATGCCCTCCTTCTGCATAACTTCAGTACATTTCTCAGGAAAAAAAAGAGAGAAGTAAGTGATGAAGAAGGAAGAATGGCGGGAAGATTTGCACAGAAGACTGCTTTGAGTCATTGGAGTGACTGCAGAGTAATTCAAGTGACTTCCACAAGAGTCTGACTTAATTGCTCGTTTTGCAGAAAAAAGCAGACTTTCAAATTGAAAAATGGTCCATTGAAGTTTCCTCTGCGGCCCAGGAAGCGAATGACACGCCTTTGTTCGGCGAAAAGGCTCTTTAGCAAATTAAAGCTTATCATTTTGTCGATATTGTGTATTAGTACGACAGTAATGGCACTTAATTGGTTCCTCCAAGAAAGCAAAGTCAACGCAATATGAGATTTCAAAATGTATGCGGCATGTGTCGATACTCATTAAAGCAAAGAAACACCATTAAGTGAGGGGAAAGAGAACATTAACATGATGTCATCATGGAGAGCAAAAAATAATGATCTGCATGAGCTGCTAATAGTGTGAAGCTTGAAAATATACATATTTTTTCTTAAACTACCTTAATTTTATTTGCTCCTATTTTGTAAAAACTCCAGGCTGGTTTTTTATGATGCCACAGAATGACAGCAATTCGTTCCCAGAAAAACACACTCAGAACCAGAACCATTTAAAAATGTTGATGAATTATTTATGTACAAGTGTGAGAAAACTTTTAGAATTAAAAAAAATTTACCATAAATGAGACATGCAAGGTTGACTACCTTTAGAATTTTAAAGAACATTTAAACTGCAGGAGAACAAGACTTGAGTCTCTGGAGTGTGAGTTGAGTCTCTAGGGCACAAATTCAAATGTATTTTTAATCTGAAGCAATCTGAACAATGCAATAATAACTTTTTGACTTACTGGCATACATGCATTCATGCACTTTTGTTATTATTATTATTATTATTATTATTATTATTATTGTTGTTGTTGTTGTTGTTGTTGTTGTTATTATATTATTGTGTTTTCTCCAGTTGGTAGAAAGGTGTCTAGTTCCAACCAACTATGAAGGATTCCCCAAATCACATATTACCACCAACACTAGGAGGGTGAAGCCAGCCACTGCTTATGGTCACTCTCCTGCTAACACAGATAACACAGCAAGGGGAAAGGAAGGAACATTCCACCCTCTATTCTAGCAAACTGTACTCTTTTGGAATCCCACCCGCAAATAACTATAGCATCGCTGTGGATTGAGTCAAGAACCTTCAATGTAGCTAAAGACCAACTTGACATTAAGGCCAAAGTTGCAATAAAAGCATTGCCAGTAAGATGTGGCACTTAGGGGCTAAAGGTCATGAAGCATCAGTTAGAAGGGTATAAATCCCCTCAGTATCGGCCTGGGGAGCATAGGAACTGCATTCTCTACAGCTCTATTGGGAGGAGATTTATTCCAACATCCATAAATGACCTTAACACTCCTGTTCCTTTACCTGCAAGTCACTTTGGACAAAAGCATCAGCCAAATCAATAAATCTAAATTTAAATGTAGAAATGTATTCAGATACTCACAGCAATGTTCTAACATCTGTGGTAAAGCATTTCCAGAAGAGCAGAGACTGTTACTCTACCCAAAGGGGAACAAATTCCCTGTAAATACTGTAGATTTAAGAATAAGTAGTTGACCCTTCTGCAAGCATTAACCTGAGGAGAAAATATGAAAAATAAGAGAAACAGTATTGAATGTCCAGCACTTAAACTACTGACTGAGAAAAATACAGCTAATCTGTTTTAACGTGGCAGACAAAAGCTGTGCAATGATTAACTGGAAATGATTATAGTGTAAGAATAGAAGATAATTGTGTTTACCATTGAATAGCATTGTGTGTTTTTTGTTATCACCAATCTAGGCGTAATGTCGATCAATTAAAAATTCCTTCTAATCATTAAAAATGAAAGCAAATATAGAAATCTGATGAAACATGCTTAATTAGACTTGTTAGGATGCCTCTTAAACACTCTCTTGTAGCCCCAGTGCATGGTTCATAGCATTTGAACCTTAATCAGAAAGGAATTTATATGCTGCTACACTTTTAGGCCCATAATCTGTTCAATGTGCCACAGTTTCTTGGTTACAGCCGAGATGAAAAGATGAGCAGAAGATATATACGGGGACGCAGTCGCCGGGGTCGCAGCGCACCCTAGGCAAACATTAGAAAACATTTGCTAAGAAAACTTCTTTCATTCAGAGTTATGCTTAAAAGTATGGCATCATTATAGCTACTACACTGCTGTAAATGTCACATTTTGCATTAGTGTTAAGTGTGAATTACTTTAACAGCTATGAGGCCCAGTGTGCTAAGATTATAGGCAACACTTACAAAGTGACAAAAGTTAAAATGACTTTCTCAAAATATTAACTAGTTTACATTTTCATAAATGTTTTGTCAAAATGTTGGCCAGCTGTATTTCCTCAGATTGAAGGAGTGCAGTGATTATTCTTTTAGTAGAGGAATCAGTGGAAATCATTTTTACCACAGCACTGGCCAAAGCCCAAGAATATGTCAAGGATTCCCACCCACTTTGAACTTTAACCATGTAACTGTTCCATCACCCAGCACAAAAAATGGACATTAAAAACAGCAGAACCAACTGACAAATAACACTCAGGCCTTGTGTAACATTTCCAAACACTACTTCATGCTGCCTGGCCAAGCCTGTGATTTGTACTATTTTAAGGACGTTACTGATTATATATAATCATATTTGGAGCATACAACTGGGGTCTTTGAAGGATAACAATATGTTTGACTGCAGAACAAAAATAAAAGCCAAATAGCAAAAAGCTAATAAGCAGCACACCAAATGGTATAAAAGTAGTATATTAATACATTTATACTTGAAATACTTTGAGAATATGACTGTATTATTGATCTGCAACACAATGTGACCATTCTTTAAAAACAAAGAAAGAAAAAGTGAATGGCAGAAGTTTGGTAACAGTATTGGATCGAATATCATACTGAGAACAAAAAAAGAATCTGAGCTAATCATAACAATTATAGCCAGAAATAGCACACACTCACGTTGTGTCATAAGTTTAGCTTCCCATGGTTAAGTGCGTGATCTGGTGGACAGCATGGTGCATGTTGGAGAGTTTCAGTGTGAATATCTACTTTTAGGCGCTCATATTAAGAGGGTCTATTTAAGGAAGTTCATTAGAAAACATTTTTAAAAGTACAAATAATAGACCACTGTCCATATGTGGCTTAGACATGATTTCAATACTGTTATCAGTATGAGGAATGATATCTGTCCATCTATTTATCCATCTGTCCATCCATCCATCCATTCATCCATCCATCTATCCTTTTGTCCGTCCTTCTATCTGTTCACCCATCCATCTATTCATCCTTTCAAACATTCACCTTTCTATCTGTCTGTCCATCCATCCATCCATCCATCCATCCATCCATCTTTCCATCCATCCACCCATCCTTCTGTCTATCTGTCTATCTATCCATCCTTCTGTATGTATGCTCAACCATCCATCCTTCTATGTTCATCCATCCATCAATCACCCATTCATCAATCCATCCATCCATCATTGTCTGTGTGTTCATCTATCCATCCTGCTGTCTATGTCCATCCATCTATCGATCATCTGTTCATCCATCCATCCATCCATCCATCCATCCATCCATCCATCCATCCATCCATTCATCCTGTCTGTCAATTAATTATTAATTCATTCATTCATTCCTTCATTCATTCAATCAATCATATGTGTTAGTTCCTTGTGAAATTTTCAGCATTTATGTGAAGTGAAACAGAGTGAAAATGGGTCATAATTACTGTCCTTATGCAGACGCAAGCAAAGAAAGTGACAAAGCACAAAGCATCTGTGAAACGCACAAAGCCCACAATCTCAGTCCTCCTTACAGGGTTTAAGGTGTAGATAATGAGATAAACGAGCACCATGTGGATGAAGCTCTTAGCTTTTCTTAATGAGAGGATTTCCTGTTGGTTTAAGAGGTCCCACAGAGACCCAGCTTCTGCTACGTCTTTAAATAAAATGACTAAAGACTCCAGAATAAATTGTAATGATCATTGTTCACCACACACAAAAAAGCCAGTGGCTGCAGAACCCCCTTCATTGCAAGCGGCAGTCCAAAGTAGCCGTCAGAATGAACAGAAGGCGCAGGGATGAATGTGAATAAATTGGTATAATTCAGCTGAAAAATAAAAGAAAAAAGTAGAACAAATGTTAGCTCATGCTGACTAGAGATTTCTCTATTATATTAAGCATGCCTGAGTATGAATATCATTATGCACAGGTTTCAAGAAATGCTGTGCTTGTGCTATCAGTGATGTAAAATATCTGGCTTAATAAGATAGTGAGGATGATATCACTAACAGCTTTGTCTATTGTTTGTCTATAGATGCATGGTTTGTTATTTCAGTTTTTGCTGTTTGGTCTTTAACTCATATTAATCGTTCATCATCAAAATAATATGTATGTTTATTAAATGAATATTCTTTTCTAGAATAATAATACATAAAATCACACCACAGGCTGATCCAACTTTGATGTAATGTCGTTAAAACAAGTCAAAATGAGGATCAGTAGTGTGTGTGGCCTCCACGTGCCTGTATGACCTCTGTCATGTCTGTCACATGTGCTCAGTGTGATCTGTGAAGAGCACAGGGAGCCAGTGGCAAATTTCTCTGGCAAATGCCAAATGTCCTGCACAGTGTTGGGCTGTATGCACAACCCCCACCTGAGGACGTCGGGCCCTCACACCACCCTCATAGAGTTTCTCACTGTTTGAGGAGACACATGAACATTTGTGGCCCGCTGGAGGTCATTTTGCAGGGTTCAGGCAGTGCTCCTCCTTTTCCTCCTTGCACAAAGGTGGAGGTAGCGGTCCTGCTACTGGATTTTTGAGCTCCTACAGCCTCCTCCACGTCTCCTGGTAACACTAGTCTCATGCTACCACTAGACTGAAAGCACCGCCAGCATTCAAAAGAGACCAAAACATCTGCCAGAAAGCATAGGAACTAAGAAGTGTTCTGTGGTCACCATCTGCAGAACCACTACTTTATTAGGGATGTTTTGCTAATTGCCTATAATTTCCACCAGTTGTCTATTCCATTTGCACAACAGCATGTGAAATTGATTGTCAATCAGTGTTGCTTCCAAAGTGGACAGTTTGATTTCACAGAGTTACATTGTGATGTTTAAGTGTTCCCTTTATTTTGTTGAGCAATATATATTTGTCTTTCTCTCTATTATTTTTTAATACCTTAAAATTACAGACAGACAGATTTGTTTATACTGTTTAGCCCCTATTGAAAGGTTGCATTACTCAAGTCTCCAAGTATGACTACTCTTAAAAAGGCATTGCAGATAAACAACTAGGAAGTACTTGAGCCAGAGATGTACTCTAATTTAAATTATATGGATGTGATGCAATCACATCACCCATGCTCAATTTGGTGTAATGAATGAACTGTGTTTTATTGAGGTCTGTCTGTCTTGGTGGAGAAATTGCAATAATTAGAGCACTCCTACTTAAGTAACCCATAAATCCCAAGACCTAAGTAGTAATATTGTGTTACTCTTTTTGGCACAGACAACTGAACTCCAGAAAGTGTAATTTGAATTATATATTACATGCAGAACAGTCGTGTCTGTCCAGATTATCCTGCCATGCAGTGCAATTCACATCATGTGTAAATCTCAATTTAACTGCAAGTTAATATATGAGAGGGTTCAGAGTGTCACCTGGTGAATACCACTGCGACAGAAGCTGATACTGATTAGACTGAGCATACACACTTTCCTGTGACTTCACACATTGTTAGTATTTCTACTGCAACTATACAGAGCTTCCTGGCAATGTTGGCATGACTGGTAGATCATAAAGAGGGAACAAAGAGAGGCTGACCATGTTTAGACATAAAGGGAATGAAGCAATTATTGAAAATTGTTCTATAGCTTCCATTGTTTTAATGTTTTATTTTTAAATAGAATTTTGACTAAAGAAATTGTTAATAAAAAATATTTTTTCTATTATTTTTTGCTAAACTTATGCTTATTCATTTGCTGTAGGCAAAAAAGACATTCATTAATAATTTATGATCAGATTCACTTGACTGTAGGGTGATAAAGCTAAAGTATAATATAACATCACTATAAATGATGGCATCCATAATGGTTAGCTTTTAGATTTGTTTTTTCAATGTTTCACACATTGCACTGAACTAAACCTAATTAAACAGGTGTAAATATGTATTTGGAGTGTTAAGTGTTTAAATGTTAATGCTCAGCTCGTGGTGAAAGTAGACTTGGCTGAGGCGGGACGCAAGCTCGTCTGGTGTAGTAATACAAGTGTACGACCCTCTGATGAAAAGAGGTGGAAAACAAACAGCAAGTCAGCGTTAGACTCACCGAGCATGATTTCAGTGACAGGGTGGTATAAAGACAAGATGGAAATGCAGAGGGCGCTGTTCTGGCCGCCGGTAATTTGGAATGGTCTTTGGGTTACAAAAGACCATTCCATACACACTGATAAAGCAACCTACCCAGCTGGCTCATATCAGTGGCTGATTACATTTACATTTACATTTATTTATTTGGCTGACACTTTTGTCCAAAGCAACTTCCAGGTACAGGAGCAATCAAGCATAAATTCAGACATGACAATACTGATGTGCAAGTTACAGGGAGTTCAATACAATCTTCTTAGTCGTAGAAAACAGCAGTGCAGATGATAAGTACTATCTGAAAAGAAACACATTTCTACATTATCATTAAAAACTTATGAGTAAGTCTAAACAGCTGATAGGTGCTACAGCATAGTTAACATGTCCTATTTTTATTAGTACTTTAGATGGTGAGGTATTCACGGAATAGTAGAGTTTTGAGGTGCTTCTTGAAGGTGGAGAGAGTCTCTGCAGTTCTGATCATTATGCTCAGAGATGGGGGAGAGGGAGGGCCATCCCAACAACCCAAAAGAAGAAAATCCAAATGTGCTTTCTTTGCTGTGGCACCTTTGGGGTTTAACACATAACATCCCTTTGACAGGGTCAATGCTTGGACAGTTACGCCACTAAGGAGTTCTGTCTCTATGATTTATGATGAGTTTTACTCTTTTCTTTGGGAAACAGCAGTATTCATAGACTCTGGCTCCTATTTTGAAAAGTTTGGTCCATCTACTTTTCACGAGAAGGACAACTATATACTGTTTATATGTCTAGAAAAAGTTTCATTTGGAAAAACACATTTCAAACAAATGCAGGCTAGCATATGATTGACTCAGTGACTCAATACCTAGGCCGCACTCACACTACATCACTGCTGTCCCTTACAGCCACCATCTGCTCTAAATAACATGGTCAGAAAACAATCTCTCGGTTGACAGCGCCTGCGTGTCGCGTGATGTATGTGATTGAGCGTGTGTATTGGCTGTTCTGTCATGGCCCTGTGTTGTTTTAGAGCACAGGACAGGAGCAGATGCTATACAGCTGTGGGGCCAGGCATGGCTATCCATGGATCACTCACGGTGATGAGATCCAGTGGCTCATTGCTAAGTCCACAGAGAACTAGGTCAGTGGTCACTCCAGTCCATATGAGTTCCCATATCACCTGCTGACCCAGACAGGTGGGCCTGCAGGTATAAACATGTAGAAACAGCAATGGGTGGCAGGGGATGTTAAATCCGCTGCCACACACTGAGTAACACTGCAGCGAAACAAACAAGGCGATCAAAGTGGCATAGGTGGGCATGGGTATGTGCTTATGCCCATGGGCTGTGGAATCTGACTCTGTATAACCCTGTCCATACCAGAATCAACTCAATACAATACAGCCATGATTCAAATACTGCCATTTTCTACCAGATCCTCTCTCAACAAAAAAACTCAATTTGCTTTTTTGAGAAAATGCCTAAAAATGCATAATGTTGTGTACAGATTTGTTGTATACTTGGCATGAACTGCACTGGTCTGTTAGACCTATAACACCTCTAAAAATTGACTGGCACCCCTGCTCCCCCAATGTATTCTACAAGTCATTTACTGCTAAAAAAGAACAAACAACCGAATTGGGTCATTTTTCCCATGGAAATGGGTTATTTGAATATGGAGGTGTTTTTAAGTTAGTCAAAATTAAATGACCTTGAAAAACTTCAAAACCCCTGTTTGCCTGACCAGGCAGGTGATTTTCACTGCTGCTGAACTTAACAATTGACTTTCCCCAGGCAATCACACAATCGAACAAACAGGCAATCGGGCATCCAACACAGTATTTTTCTTTCTAAGTCAACATCCTAACCAAGTAGAAAATCTGTGATTATCTGCTTACTTGTGTTATCCTGAAAATTGCAGAAATTGATCTCTGAAAGTTTAGAATATTCTTACACTGCCCCCTTACCACTTCTTTGGACTTAATTTGTTGCTAATATCTTAATAATTATATAATAATCTTAAATATCATAGATAATACTTATTAGTTAATCAAATCAAGCTTGTATTGCATATTGATGATCATCATACAGTATAGGCCAGGATAGAGTGGCACTGCATGTTAAGTATGTTAAGGTCTCTCCCTGCTTAAAATAATAAATAAAACAATCAGATCTAACTAAAATGACTCTGTAGTAAATGTACTCTCATCTACATTCGTGGTGGTTTGTACCTAATTGTCTCCAAAAATTAAAATAAAATAAAAAATCTGAAGCGCAACAATGTTCCAGTTAATGAAACACATTTTTATACTGAAAACATCTATAAAATAGGATGGTTTATGTGATTTCAGAGCACTGCCTTCTATTCATATGTGGATTTCCATGGGTTTGTTAGCATCAAGCCAAGAGTGCTGTTTGTTTGCTTAACATTTTAAATAAATGATTTTTCAGGCTTCATATGGCAGCTGTGGACTTTAAAGCTTATAAGACGTGCATGACTTACTTTGTATGTTGGTGATGTTTCAAAAAATCATTCGGTTAATAAGTAAACTTTTAGCCAAACTATGAATTTGGTGGGAGCTGCCTGTTGGCTTAATGACAGAGCTTGTTAAACAAATATGTACTCTCATTTTTCATGTTTAAGATGAATTTAGATATATTTTAATAACCAAGCATCACTGTTCTCCACGTCTTTCGCATGTAAATCAGGGTTAGTGTGATCCGCCTGCACCATATCAGAAACTACGCAGGACCGTTGCAGAGGCTGCCATTTAAAAGGTGGCCAGGAATATTCAATCTGCTGGGGTTTAAAACCCACACAGTATAATGAGAGAAGAAACAGAAAATGGAAAGTGTAACCCAAAAAAAAGTGTTTTTAATGTATTTATTTGTGTATTAGTTAACCTATGACAAAAATGTAAAGCAATTGTGTTGGATCTGAACCTGGCATGACTGAGAAGAATATGGTTCTCCTTAAAGAGGGCAGTTTTTGTACTAAACACTCTGAAACCGCTGTGAAAATCCTAATTCAGAGTTGCCTAGCTCTGGCCGTGGAGGGTTGGTGATTAGCACAGTTTGGTAGCTCCCCTCCTGAGACACACTCACCAAATCAACAAACTATGCTGGATACTTGCCCCCACCTGTACCATTGTGAACAGGCCCCTGGGGCTACATTTTAAAAGTCTGGAGTCTGGATAAGTTCTGATGTTAATGGTATTGCTTTCAGATCTGGAAAAATGAATAAATCAGATTTTTTGTTTCTTACACAAAAAGTAATCTTATCAAATTAATTTGATTCTGGTCGATGGTGTCTCTCAAGCACAGCAGTATAAAAACCACAACAATATGTAAAGATAAAATGAACAATATACTGAATAGATATAATATACAATAATATACAATCTATAATATGAATACATATTATTATATATATATGGATTATATTTATACATATACCATAAATGTTAACAAAGTGTTATTTGTACATATAAAATAATATTTATATATTATTTATAAATATAAATATATGTATGAATATACATA
>JBBIGC010000131.1:11609021-11624042 GCA_037576955.1 Lepidarchus adonis | reverse complement strand
AAGAAAGAAAGAAAGAAAGAAAGAAAGAAAGAAAGAAAGAAAGAAAGAAAGAAAGAAAGAAAGAAAGAAAGAAAATCTGGATTTTAGTGCTAAAGTTACATGTCACATTAAATTTATGTCCCATTCGGCTCCCATGTACTGTACACATAACTATGGTGGAATTGTATGCCTTTTGCCCTAATGATTTCCTCTTTTCTTTGGTAATCATTTTATGTAACTGTGTTAAATGGGCCATCACGCCATAGGCCAATGACTGGTGGACGAAAAAGACTGCCATATACCCATCACTGCCAATACCCATTCTCACTCACTGCAAGTCGGGCCCAGCTGTCGCAGGCAGACGAGGACAGAAAAGAGAGAAAAGCCTGCAATCGGCTCTCCGAACATGGATCTAACACCCCATACTAGGAGCGGTCACCACCATCCTTCCTCAGGACTAGGCCAATCCGGCCAGATTCCACACAGCAATGAGCTGTCAAAAGGCATGAGTGGAAATCCTCTGCTGCTTGCCAAACTGCAGAGGAGATCTAACACAAAAAGCTAGAGCTGCGTGTATACTCACTTAAACACTTGATTAAAGTGATAATGCGCATAAATTCTCCACCTGGTCTCTGTTACAATAAGAAGCAAAGCCTGATGGACACACAAGGAGGTCTTTTTAAAGGGTTCCTTATTCATTTTGTATTTTTGATTCTTTGGAAAATTATAGTTTAGCTCTTGTTCATGCTTATTGACTGACCTTTTTTAAGACAGTGTGAGTTCTGAATGACTGTGAAATCTCAGCTGCAGATATATGCCAGAGCTTTTTCCTGAGTCAAAACAATGTATTTTTATTGTTCTTTTCTTAGCAGTAAAGCTCTTTACTGAGTCCTGGCAACTAAGCATTCAAAGGTCACAGTAAAACTGCAACACAGAAATAAATTATATGTCTCTAAAAAGTGCCAGATGTCTGGGTTTATGCTGGGACTGCCAAGGGGTCCCGAGTGATCTCAGGAGATTATGAGTTCAACCCCTGGTGCTGCCACAGTCATCCCTGGCCAGGACAGAGTTTCTCCCCTCACCACTAATAGCAATCTGTCCAATGCTGTGGTAGCAGTCATTTCAAAAAGAAAAACATCCACCCACAATTAATACATTAAATAATTAATAAACTACCAATAAAATGTCATGCGTACCACCACCAACTCATAGCATTCCAAATCCAATAGTGGTGCTGTCAGGTTTTGAGACAGAACGAAACATAAATCAGAACACTTCACAGTCGGAAAAAGTAACATAGGACCTAACAATCTGAGAAGAACTGACATCAGACTGCACACGGAAGGAAGAAATAACAAACATGACACGGAACACCTGGGTATGGGCGGAGAAAAAGAATGAGGGACTGGAGAACAGATTAACATGTGGAGCCAAGGCATGAATACAAGACATGAGGTCGAACATGTGGCACTACAAAATAAATCACAGTCGTTGCAGAGCTTTATTGTATCAGTGTTTTTTAAAGTTGCCTCTAATAGCCATGGGTTTCCACTCAAAGTAGCCTTGAACTGTATGCACGACTTAATAAATACCCCACATTAGTTTTTGTTTTGCTATAGGGATTTCCAACTGATAATAGATCACACTCTGGTAAATACACAACTCTACTCATTCAAATGTCCAGGAGAAGACCTCATATTCAGGCTTTATCCCAAATAAAGCTGTAAGATTTCCACGTGTACCTTTGGCTTCACTGTGGACATGGATGAAACGCAATGTAATTCTGAGCTAGCCAAGGGCACGAACAGTAATGTACTCAGCCGAGCACATTAAGATCATCTGTGCTGGACATTGAGCTGCCCTATGGACAAATTTAGGCCAGGAAAGAATCTGAAGCACAATGAGTAGAAGCAGGATTGTTTGGGGTTCATTAAATAGCATGGCTCTGCACTGTGACCTCTCTGAATTAACCCTGAATGCAATGAGAGAATAAAATCAATACTAAATACCCTTGGGGGATCAATGGACAACCCCTTTTAACTGCATAACAAGAGCAAAAGGAAGGATGAGACCCATCAGCAAAAGACTGATTGTTTTCTCTTGACGTCATTAGCTGCACGTCAGACTTTTCTTGTGGATGGTTTGGGTCGGACAAAGCAATGTGGCCAGACTTATAAATTCTATATTAAATAAATGTATGACCAAAAGTCCCTGCTTAATTTCCAATCAAATGACCAACAAGGTCAAACAAATTTTGACATAAAAAAGATTACAAATCATTTAAAGTTGCTCATCAAAGCCTAAGAAATGTATTTCGCATCCCAGACAAGCTTATGTTTATGGTTTTAAATTCCCCCTGTACACCACAAGCTTAAAAACTCTCCAAAACATTGCCCTAGCCTACAAAGAGGTACTCTTACAGGCTTCGCATGTTCTACAGCTGGGGGAAGTACAAAAACAGCAGGCTAGCAGCATCCAAAACAGCTCTAGGTGGAGCACCATGAAACCAGGACACTGCTTGTATTTGACTCCGGGTTACTTCACTGTGAGTGTAATTTACAAAT
The DNA here is from genome assembly GCA_037576955.1 of Lepidarchus adonis. Classification (NCBI taxonomy): domain Eukaryota; kingdom Metazoa; phylum Chordata; class Actinopteri; order Characiformes; family Lepidarchidae; genus Lepidarchus; species Lepidarchus adonis. Next base: position 11,621,499 of record JBBIGC010000131.1, on the reverse strand, counting down.
AGAAAGCTTAGTAAAAGCCACAGGACACTGATTTGTTTCTTTCTTCATTCTTTGCACGACGCAAACACAGAAATCTAAAATTGAGTCGCTGTTTATGCACTTAATCTGACTAATGGGTATAAATATGATGGCCACATATATGGCACAGAAATAAATATACAAAATGCAGTTAAAACATCAAAACATCAGTCTGTTTATCACAAACATGCACACAGCAGGAAAGCATGTATATAATCATTGAAAATGTGTCCACAGAACAAATCTATATGTAGATTAGTGAATTGTACTGACTTAAACATAATCTACAGTAAGAAGCTCAGATTTCACTGCAGCATATAATTAGATTTCCAGTTGCAAAGTACTGAGCCAAAAGGAACATGCTACAGAAAACAAAGTCAATACAGCTGTGGAGGAAAACATATTATTTACATATATTTACAGCAAAAAGAGTACATGCAAGAACATGCATGCAACCTATGGCATTTTCTTTTCTACACACCAGATGCTTCTACAAGCAGTCTATGGGAAATTATCACGGTAGAACTACAAGACATAAGGTATCAGCCATCTTGTCTCACTTGAGCTCAAATAAACAAACATGACTTACTGCCGCCATTTTAAGGCGTTATAGTATTAGTTAAATGTTGAATAAAAAAAAAGGTGTCAATAATTGTATGTGCTTTCTACTTTTCCATTTTTATAAACATATTGTGTATTTATCGGAACAACGTTCAGCATAGAACCAATATATCGGTCACATACTTGTTCAAAGACAATATTTACATTCTAACTAACAGGCACTTTGGATTTCGAATAGGCTGTGACTGCTCACAACGTTCCACTTGGACATCAACGACTTCTCCGTTCCAACAATTTATTACACAGATAGTCCTGTCAAGGCTCTTCGGCAAATTAGAGTCGGCGAAGGGCCTCTAAGTCATGGGCACTTAGGAGATAAGTATCAATCTGAGCAAACAAACAAATGTGTGTCATGCAGATGCTGTAGCCAGCATGATGCATGGGTCAGTGAGCGTGTGGCTGCAGGTGAAATTCAGCAGAGAGCACAGATGTCTGCATTGGGACACCGCTGACAGCTACGACATTAGGCGTGATACTGCATCTAAACTCGAGATGACACACCGAATTTTCCACTGTTTTCCTAGGAAAGTGATTGCATGAGACATCCGTTTCACGTAGCGTGATGCTTCATGGTTGGAGTGCTCGGTCCAAAGCCAGCCCTGTATCTACATGGTTACCTCTGTGTCAACCTGTTTATATTCACTCCATGCAACGCAGTTTTGACGTCTCCGAATGACCATGTTTACAAGAACATGAATCCTTCATGGGATAGCCAAGTGTACTGATTGCTGGGCGCACATGTAAACATCTTGCTCTGAAATGCATAACACACTTCCATTTATGCAATCACATTCCCAATTTACACATCAGCCATGCATCCACACATACTATCTCTCTGGCAACATTCCAATGTATGGCACGTTTGGACGCCATGTGTGGACGGGATAACAATATTCGCATATAACAGTATTCAGCGAAGCTCGTCAACATATTGATAGTGTGGTATTTCCACAAGGACACATTCATACATCTTTCTCATCTTCTGTTTGGGAATAAACACCCTGTTCCCTTGGATACCATTTCACAGAAGGCTTGATGTCCTGCTGATGTCCTGCTGATGTCCGCTTCTCAAAGAAATACCAATTTGACAAAGCATATTTATTGTGAATGTAGCTGTCACAATTGTCCTTTTGACCAGAATTAGAGTGATTACTTGGGAAATGGTGTGCATGTAAATGTGGTCAATGGAAACCTCTTCAGGGATGATTTGGCTGAAGAAGACAAAGCTCCATGCATTAGAAAGCCGATAATGAGCTGAGAGGAGATGGCTGGAGAGTTCTGCTCTCCACAAATTGCACTTCAGAGGATCTAGATATCCTTCATATTCAGCTCTCTAGCATGACGTAAAAGGGCTGATGGCCACCCTTAAAATCTGCAGAAGGCCAAGCGGTGCGGACTATTGACTAAAACATGAAACACGATGTGATGTAATGATGGTGGATGGATATTATAGAGATTATTGGATTTTTTAATTCAAAATCCTCATTTTCTTTTTTAAAATCAGTTTTCACTTTGTAATTTCATACTTACAGGTATCAGGTTTAGAGAACCATGGGATTAGAATCAGAATCAGAAAAACTTTATTGTCTCGGAGGAAACTGCTTATGCAGCAACTGCACATGCAGACAATTAGACATAAAATAAAATATAGAGTAGGATAAAAATACAAAGGTAAGGTAAAAACTAGGGTGAGATAAGAATGAAATACTGGAATAGAAACTGCTTTTTTGCCATATTTGCCAAAATCACTGCCATATAAACATAGTATTGAAGGACAGCTTTCATTAGGCTACATGACAGCTACATAAGCCTTTTACAACAGCTGACATAAACCTACATACACATTTACAATAGCTGACATAACACTTGTTGAGGTCAAATGACATCAAAATGGCGAAAAGCAACCTTGTCAACTGATGCTTATTGGAATGAGCTTATAAATGTTTATGTAGGTTTATGTCAGTTGTCTTGAATGATTTATTTAGGTGCCATGTAGACTTAGGATCAGTGCCCTTCAGTACAGTATTACCATCAGCATTTAACACTAAAGCAAAATACATATATATGCTATATACTATAGATGCTGTTTGTAGGTTTATATTTGGAGACTGTAGCCCATCTGTTCCTGTGCAATTTATGAACTACTTTCAACCCAGCAGTGGCACTGATGTGTAAAAACAACCCAGTTGTGCTGACTATACTCGCACCAGCACAATGCACACTACCATGTGAGTGTCACAGCTGGGACTGGAATTGCCAACTGCTCAAATAATATCTGGTGGTCCTATGGTAGACCCTTTCCATTCCTTTCCACAGGAGCAGTTCTGTGGTCAGAAACTGTCCTTACTGACCATAAAATGATGTTTTGTGTGGTGATTCTGTTATTCTTTGGGTTAGAGGTGAATTCGTGGACAGGGTTTCATACAGACATAGTACAATAGAGGTTTCATTTGATATTTGCCACATCACCTTTCTGTTGAACCTGAAATTTACTACCATATTTTTAATGCTTGGGGTCAATTTGATTAAACCTCCAGAAAATGATTACAATTAAAATTCCAAGTTTATGTATCAGGTACTTTGTGTTTGTTGACCACCCCATCCTCCTCATAAATCCTGATTACCTAGAGTGTGACTATGAGAAACATGCAGATTGACCTTACATTGGAAAGAGATATATTTTTGATGCTCAAAGCATATGACACAGGAGAAAACATGGTGGCTGGAAATATTACCCTTCCTGTGTCAGCAGCCCAAAGACTTGCTGTTGCTTCACCTTTTGACACAAAAAAATTAGCAACCCAATATAGGCTTCCAAGTGGGTCACATCTACAGTATGTCTTTCCAACTGTCCCCATACATGGACCTCACATCTAAATTTTCATCTCAAGTATAATTTTTTTGACTGATGGCGTTAGGAAGAGCTAGGATGCTGATTTAGATCTTGGACATAAGTGGAAAACCTTCCATTTTTGGAAGGTACTGCACTGGGTTTGCTGGTAATTAAGAGACAGGGTCAACACTGAGTGTCTCTATCTTATGTGAGAATTAGCATCATCCTCCTCAACACAATCTTCTGACTTAGACACATCCTCCACTATGCCACTTTCATGGTCAAAGAGATATAACAACACCTCATTGATCGAAAACCTTTGCTCAGAAGTCATTTTCAGTTGAAAGAGAGTAGAAAGAGAGAGAACACAGCGCGCCAAAAAAATGGTTTAGATGGCTGCTGTGCAAGCTTTTATATGTTTGCTCCACCCCTACGTTGTGTGGAGTATCAATATCTTTGCAGGAACCATATTTTCCTGCCCCACAGCATGAGAAAGTGGGAAGGTTTTAGTGAGAATGATTTTCTCCTCACCCATGTAGTGTTAAACATAACTAGTGTAGAATTCACAAATAGTTATGTTAGGTTAGGGCCTTAAAGCATTTTGAAGATTAGAAAATCGTATGTTAAGTCATATCATCCAAAACAATCAAAACAAATGTGTGTAAAATGTTTCTTATATGTTTTATACAGCTAAAAAAGCCTGGGGTCAAAGTGACCCAAAAGAAGACCAATCTATACAACATGTATACAGGAAATTAAAAATATATCATGTTGATTTTATGATGAACTAGTTTTCCCTATTAAATTAGGAGAAGTCATTAAATATGAAAAATATGATGATTATTCTTAAATGATTTATTTAGAGAGTAAACTTTGAATGGGATCAAATCAACCCCAAGTTATGGGAAGGTTAACAATAGTTTGTTAATATATTTGGAAATAAGGATACTTATTGTAGTAATTTTGTAATTGAAATTTTTGATATAAAATTTAAGCTGCTAAACAATACATGGTCACTGTTGTCTGATTTGTCTCTTTATGACACACCAAACATTTTCAATAAGATCTAGACTGGTAGCAGGGCAGGCAAAGTTACAGTGTCATGCAAGAAATGCTCTGGCAACGTCCTGCTGAAATGACCATGGACATCTCAAGAACAGATGTTACCATGACTCTCTAAAATCATAATATACGCATAACACTCAATGGTACCTTCACATGCATGTAATTCACACATCCTGTGGGTACTGATGCACTTCCATACCATCTCAGATGCTGGCTTTTGTACCTTTTGCTGAGAATAATCTGGATGGTTGTTTTCATCTTTGTCACAGTGTCTGTTTTTTCTGATAAGAAGCTGAAATGTGGTCTCACCACAGCACACAGTTTCAGTCTATCAGTCCAGCTGAGATGAGCTTGAGCCCAGAGAATTTGCCAGTGTTTCCATAGAATTTATTGTTACTCTAGAGTTGTTGTATAGCTTTCTCCTTAGATAATACATTTTCAAGAATTTACTGTGTTATGTGAAAATGGTTTTCCAAAGTATTTGCAAGCCTTGGTGGTGTAATTTGTCACAGAATCATGATGGTTTCTTAGGCAGAGGGATTTTAACAATATTATGTATTGTTGACATTAAAATACCTACATTCACCACAATTGGTGCTTGGAGAAATGTTCCCTTTAATCTCAAGAATTTTAGCACAAAGGGGTGAGCCATGACACCTCTTTGCTTACAAAGGATTTAATGGATGCTACTTGTATTTTCCCAACAACAGGCTGCCCCACATTACAGAAAATATGCTCACAGAAAATGCTCATTTATGTTTTAAAACTGCCCCATGTTATTAGCCACAGTGTTACTGAATTTACTAATCTAAAGTAGAAGCATCTAACTTGATCCGGAGACCTTTGCAGCTCTTTACCACTAGGGACATTATACCACAGTATAATAAATTGATCAAAATATGGAACTTACAGATATCATGCCACAATGCAAGAACTACGCTGCAGAATTTAAGCTCCATAAAATGTTTGCAATACTCAAGATGAATGCTTGTCCAACATCAGAGACAGCAAAGCAGCACAGGTCGCAATTGATGACATTTACAGATCTGATTTTGAAGGATTTGAAGGTAAGCTTAATAATTTTTGCATTGCGAATTGCTAATTTCATACGGAAGAATTAACAAGTAGATTGATGACTGACATCGCTGTACTGCAGTACACATGAAATTTAAAAACTCATCTTTTCCCAGCCAGCAATAAACTTTTGTTCTTTTTATTTCTGTTAAATTCAGCTTTTTTCTTAGCTTATATTATATACTATGATGTAATGTAATGTTGCAAAGAGAGGCTGTATGCGGCAGAGAACTCATTTATCTTATGCGCTGAGGTGTGCCGTAGTTTTAGTATGACAGAGCAGTGCAGTGTCATTTTCCAGCAACAAGGTTTCTTCTTCTTCTTCTCTTATTTATCTTCGAAGTCCTTAGTCATATTCACTAGATTGTGAGCTTATACTGGGTAAAGCTAATCATGTGCTGCATTCATACGAGATCAAGTCTACAATTGCTTTTATTTTACAATACCCAGAGAGTCTGCGTATTTTGGCGCATGGAGGACTAGCATGACGGCTAGGCTAACTGCTAACCAATGCTAGTTCAGGCAAACAATTTGCTTGTTTCCTGGTTTCCATTAGAAAGTCGAGGTAAACAATGGCACCGCGTTTTATTCTGACCTGTCACTGAACAGTTTTTGCTTTGTGTTGCTTTTTCAACTGTTCATTGCTGCAGTAAACAGTACATTTAAATTCAGCTAATCATTTGGGGATTTCGTCTTTTTGTGCACTAAATGATACTTTTGTTTTCATGAATTTAGATAAACCGCCCCATTTAAGCAAGTCACACCCAATACCAAGTTTGCAAAATCAATGTATAAGCCGCGGCCTATCATAATCATGATACCTCACCTGCTTAATTACTGCCATCAAATTCCATATTTGTGTATAGTTACAAAACACACAGTCAGTAAAACTGCTGAAACATTTTTTTTCGTATTTTGTAAGTTAAATAAGGGTCCATGTGAATCAAAATATCACAGATATTATCTCTTATTGCATTTCTGGAAACAGGGTCTGTATATATACATATCTGAAAAGAGGTGTTATGTATGCTCTGGCAAAATCTTAGCTTGCAGATTAATTTCCAGAACACCATCTACTCCCTGGGTAGATAGATTGCCATCTCCACCAGTCTGTACAACCATATGATCACTTTAAGATACAGTACTTTAGGCTTGGAAGAAAAGCTCATATTCTTACAGAGAACACAGAGAACACTATCGTTTACAGGCCACATTTATATGAGAGTCATAAAGAAAGAGAAGCTCAAATCTTTCATTTAAAAGTAAAGCAATTTTCACTTGGCTTGTATCAACATCCCGTCTTAATGCCTTTCAGCAACAGAAGGGTAGGCCTGAGTTCATCCTTTAGTGCTGCAACTTATCATATACAGCAATTGTGAAAACAAAAGCAGAATGAATTGCATATGCTGTCCACTTTAATGCTGTGCTGTCCTTGACCATGTGTTATGTCTAGGCATCACTGGCTGCGATGGCAGATAATTCCCTAATGTCATCATTCCCCTTGGATGTCAATAAGTAGGAAAGAAAAGATAGCAAAAAGCATTATGATGCCCCGTCCCACAGTCTCCTAAAACTCTAGTCTATTTTCCAGCTAGGCAACAAACCTATGAGCAAGCAACATATTACACATAAGGGCCACTTTTATGGCCATTCGATAAAAATGTGCTTTTCCCAACTGCATGCCTTAAAGGTTGGCAGCCAAGACACGGGTCTCTTTAGACCAGTGACTGATGCTACCCAATGACGCTGGCTACAATTGGTCTTCTTTTCTTCATATGACAAGGCATGGGGGAATATACAGGCTGGATAGTGGGGAATGTCAGCGTTTCGGTCTGATTGCATTTGTCCTCATTTGTGGCACTGAGAGGGCAGAGTCTCTGACTGAATCCAGGCTTTGAAACCTTGAGCTGTGTCACCTTGCTACTGCCAAGTCCCTGGAGCTTCATTTACAGCTGAGGCCAGAAAATCAGAGGATTTAAAAGAGCTTGAAGAGACAGGGAGCACACAAGCCAGAGCACATAGACAATCTCCACCTACTTCCGCAGGGTAGACATCAGCCCAGTTTACTTTTCTTCTAGAATTCCAGTTCAGAGTGCATGCAGCGTATGGTTTGTTAAAAGAAGGTTAAAGACGGCAAAATCAAACCAGCACAGTGGAAGGCTGGGGATGCTGGACTTTGCAATTGTGTACTATTTTGCAATGTAGTGAAATTAGAAAAATTAATAATGTGACATAGTTCAAGATTATGCTGCATTATTTTAACCAGATTCAATCACTTTTAGGATTAAGTCATGTTGTTTTATCAAAAATACAGATCAAATTATCTGGAACAGTGAGACTTCAGTGCATTCTAGGCCTCCAAACAAGGCCTAATGATTTCAGGAGGCTAAAAACATCTCATGGGACTAAAACTCTTGAAAAGTCTTGATTTTCTTGATGGAAAATTGTTCAGTCAGCATATCTTTCTCCATCTTTTTCTAAAAATATTATCTCTGCCATTGACCTCAGCACCAGAAGACCTAAAACATTAAATAAATTCTTATTACACAGTATTCCCACAAGTCTTAAATATATCAGTGACAGAAAGTGCCAAGGGAGAGGGGGTTGTGAAATAATGATATTCTTAATTTGGGGGGTGTTTTGGTTTAATGAGCAGTAGGTATCACAGTAAGAGAATAGATAAATAGTTATTTTTTAATAACTGTTACTGTTGTGTTTTTTGTTTGGTTGCCTTTTTTATTTTATTTTTATTTTTTACATCCAGGGCTAAACTGTAAACATTTCAGGTCATAGTCACCTTTCTTCCTCATCCACACATTGTATTATCTTAATATATGTTTAAATACTTATATTTGTTGAGCAAATGAATAAAAGTAGCAGTCTAACCTAAGCTAAAAGTAGCCTGTGTCCAAACACTATAGCCTGAAGAGAAAGAAGATTATAATAAAGAGACAACTGCGTCATGTTATGTAATAGTCAAGTAACATGTGCTAGATACACTCTTGTGCTTCTTGTAGCTTTCTTTTATAGAGATCTGAGCTATAACCCAGAAAACAATTACAAAATAAGAATAAATTATTATACTGTAAAATACCAAAATATGAAATATCAGATCTTGATTTACTGAAGCAGTGGAATGCCAGGGCTCTTCAATGAAGGAGTTGATGCAAGTATCCAAATAAAACACACAAAACGTGTTTTACAGTACAGATTTAATATAATAACATTTAATATGATAACATGCTACTGGTATTCTTATATGAGGTCATTAATAGACAGTAGCACTGAGGTGAACTGAAGGCTGAGCACTAACAGTTATACTTTACCATTGGCTGTGATCAGCCAAGACGCTTACAGCACACAGTAAAAATAATCTGTCGCTTGGCTAGAGGCACATTTGCATATTGCAGCCTTCTGTGAAAGGCTACAATATGGAGTGCCGTCTTATACTGTCAATGACACTGAAAACAGCATGGATATTCCTCAACATTCCCTTTTATATTTCACTGTCATAATTGATGACTGTCAAGCTTCCAATTCCCCAAACAGAAACTGCTGCCACAGCATGTAAATCGAGACTTGTCTATCAAATCCAAAATCACTGACACAAATGGTTACACCTACACCAACAACTACAGCATTGGGGTCTGAGTGGTAAGACAGTAACAAATCGGCACTGAATATTCAATGTGGCAAGCTTAGAAAGAACAGTGTATTTTATTCCTTTTTTCTCCTGGTGACAAATCCTGAAGAAGGTCACCTCTAGTTTCCCTGAGATATGACTCAGGTGAAGCAAAGGCCAGTGAGTGATTATCAAGGGACTACAACTGGGATTGCCAACACCTGTCTGTGGAGCAACTAGCAGCCCTGACCATGATGGATCTGCCAAGGAGGAACTCTCTTTAGAGTGGAAAATGTGGGAATCCACAGGGGGCAGAATGACTCACTTGCAGGCAGCTCGCTTCCCTAAGAACTGTGAGGCACCTGGTGATCAGCACAGTTGGTCAATATTGGAAACTATGTGGCTTCTAGCTCATTAAAAATGATTTGCAGGCATATCACATTAAGGGTGGGCAATATAACCAACATATTGTCAAAACGGGAGTTTGTCCATCCAAAGAATTTTCTAAACCACTTATCCAGCTTGGGTCATGGGTAAGCTAGAGCCGATCCCAGCTGGCTATGCCGGACAGAAGGACAACCCATCACTGGGCAACAGAGACTGGCCACCACTCAAACTCACACTCACATCTATGGGCAACTTAAAGTAGCCAGTCAACCTAAACCACAAGCTTTGGACAGTGGGAGGAAAGTGTAGCACCTGGAGGACAGCGCAAGTTTGCAAACACAGGAGTGAAATCTTTTTTTTTTTTTTTGATAAAGTGAATAAATGCATGCAGGTGCAGTTGTTTCGCTTTCATAAAGTTCAGACAATACAAACAATACTCCCAGAAAAGTGCTTTGGCATAAAAACAAGAAGCCAGTGGCTCTCGGTCCTGGCCCTTGAGAACCCCTTGACCTGCTTATAACAGTGTTCTCCCTGCCTGCTCACCACACCTGATCTAGCTAATCAGTTAAGAAGCCGGTGTTGATTCAAGAGGTTTGTAACACCAGAAAAAACAAAAATCTGTAGTGTAGGAGGTAGTCCAGGACAAGGGCTGGAAACTTGTACTACATGCACATAGTGATGGATGATGTTGTAAAGATATAGTATCTTCTATCATGAAACATCACAATATGTAATTATCTGACATCTGATGAGGGGTATTAATGCATTCTAGTCCATGTTCCTGCCATCATTGCTCATGTGGCATCCCACCAAGGACTTCCTTAAAATTATGGATCTTCAACTCAATGAGTGCAAAGTCTAAAGTTTCTTGTTCTACTTTTAAGCCCATTGCTGTGTTCAACAACATTGTTATATCTTTGTATTAAGTTCATTAAAGCTACACCTAGCCAGTCTCACTCCTTCAGACCGTCCCAGGCTCAAACTACTCTACAATGAATGCTGTTGTATGGGACGTGTTGTCCCCTGATGTCAATGAAACGTGCAGTTGCTCAGTATGTACCTATAATATCACTGTATTCATAAATATTGCCATATTGCCACAATTACTGTTTGTATTCCTTATCTTCAGCTATACTGTATGAACTCTACTGTATACATGTTCTCAAACAGAATCCATTGTATTTGAGATGAAGGGCAAGAAGAATGTGATGCTTACTGGTCTGCAGACCAAGCTTCACCTCACTTTAGAAAAGTACAAATAATATCACGCTAACAAATAATAGGTTGCGCTCCAAGCAAAATGTTCTAAAAGCTTACAGACCATCACACACTCAAGCTACCACAGCTGACTTTGCTCTCCACTAGATTTCAAATAAATAAAGCTTAGTATGGAATCTGGGGGCTGTAAGTGACACACCCCCTATACTGAGTATCGTACACAGGTGCTGTCAGATTGATGCATGCATAGGCTTAGCAGCCAGTGGTGAAAAGACATGAGATTTTTAGTCTCTGAGGATCATTCAGGCGAGGACATTACATGCACACACATGCAAACACACGAGCTCCAGTAACCCAATGTGTTTTACTAGGTTTTTTTCCACAAGGGGAACATATGGAGAAGCCACATGCCTGATTCATGCTAGGCTTAACTGCCATGAGATTTCCTAACAGACCCTTCATTCCAGCAGGGAGAGCAAAGCCCGAGTGCTTAAACCTCCGCAATGGCTCTTCTAGTCACTCATGATGGCTCCACGCACACTGTGCACCCACACTGTCGGAGCTTCTCCACTTTAAACGTGCCAGGCTGGTCTATACGCCGCTGCGGCTTCACACCACCATGATAACGAATCGATGGGCAACAGCTGAACCTCCCTCCGATTTCCTCCTAGTCTCTTCGAGCCTTTTTTACTTTTGCACGTCTTCTTTTATTATTAGAGCTGCCTACAGGCGTGAGCCCAGCCTTGGGCATAGTATGAGCTAAAAGGTTCCTAGAAGTTGATTCATAAGAATCCACCTCTTTTAGGCAGTGAAGGTGAAGTGTAGTTATCGAGTTACAGTCATGTCATATCGCGTCCATGTCATCCCATCCCTTGTGGAATGGATCTACAGCAATGGTGCCCAAATTCAGTCCTGGAGGCCAGTGTCCAGCACAATTTCCCCAGTCAGAACTTGATGGGGGAAACCACTGGACAGCATCCACAGGACTTCCATTCTAAAGATCAGGGCTGTTATTGATGATAAGCATGTTCTTTGGGTGGTTTGGGGTCATTGGTGCAATGCCATTTGGCGAACTTGCTGAGAACACCGTCCCCAAGACTTCCCAAACATGAACTCCAATACTGCTTCATGCCTATGGATGCAGCCCATGTCTCCCATTCAATTCAACGTCAATCCTCACAGGTGCATCAAAGAAAATGTCTGGGATGCTTCCGTACTCTCATTTCTTTTGGCACCATAGATGGAAAAAAGACCCTGTCAGATCGTCCTACCCCATACCCTTGCCACCCTGTCTTGTTGCCACTGTGCAAGGGAAAGACTACTCCCCCAATCCTCCCAACACCCCCACTACCCCCAATCCTCCCAATCCTCCCAACACCCCCACTACTCACAGCACTCACCCCAAGTGCACAGCTACTGATCACTGAAGGGACCAAAGTTCACTGCGAATGCAGATATTTAAAGCAAACCTGCGTTCCCCTCCACAGTCTCTCCCTCTACAGTCTCTCCTTGCACAGTCTCTCCCTCTACAGTCTCTCCTTGCACAGTCTCTCCCTCTACAGGCTCTCCCTCTACAGTCTCTTCCTCCACAGTCTCTCCCTCTACAGTCTCTTCCTCCACAGTCTCTCCCTCTACAGTCT
>JBBIGC010000131.1:11585104-11601976 GCA_037576955.1 Lepidarchus adonis | reverse complement strand
CACACACACACACACACACACACACACACACACACACACACACACACACACACACACACACACACACACAATAAATGGACACTATAGTGAATAAGCTCCAAATAAAATAAAACCAACGTAGTAAGACAAAGGCCTTGAAGGCTCAACAATTTACATTTCATTTCTAAGGAATGTTATTGATTGTGGCATTCCATAACTTTTTGTCCAAAAATTCTTGACTGCATTATGCGTGAGGATCCCTAAGAAAGAAAGAAAAAAAAGAGAGAAAGAAAGAAAGACAGACATAAGGGAAAATTCTTATGCTCATTAAAAATCACTTCACTGCTCTTCTACTCTTCTGGTGCATTGGCAATGTACTCTTGTGTAATTGAAGGAGAAAAGAAAGGACTTTCACCTCTCACAGCAGTTACTCAGCTACATTCTGGGATATATGTGATGTGTGTCTTTCAACGCTATTATTTAACAATAGAGCTCCAGCAGTTCTTCTTACTTCCTCACAATCCTCAGACCTTGTGCTTTATTGCTAATAACATGAAGGCTGCTCCAAGTCTATAATTGTAGAAGAGAGTATTTTTACCCACGTTCTGAGACAAGGCATGCTGTTGAAATGAACTGGATTGAAAAGCGATTGGTAGAGCGAAGGACTAAAAGTCAAAAGCTAACTTCATTTTAGTGATTTTGTATTCTTCCCATTGCTTGCACTCGTTTGAAAACGTCCCATGACACCCATTTAGGACAATCAACCTCATCTTTTTTACGATAGGAGAGTTGTAAAATATTGAATATGTTATGTTACAATATTCACAGCTTGCCATATGTGTAATCTGCATGCTGAGTTCACCCTTCTTGAACAAGAAATAAGAAATAATTGTATTTATGATTGTAGCTACTTAACCACAAAGTTAAATCCCACATTTATTTAATCATATCATACATACATAAAACCTTCAGTCTTGTTTTCATACAAAACATTTCCTGTTTTTGTTTTGTGTAAATCTATTTTGTTTTATGAATCTTTGCTTTATTCCATGTTGCTTATTACTGCTTCTATATATAGTGCCAAGAACCTCAAACAAGCTGCAAGATGGGATTCCTGACAGCTGTGTTTCCAGGTGCAAGACTATTTTTCTGTGTGCCAGACACCACATGAGCAATTCCAGTTTTTCTTCTCTTTCTCCCTGCTAAGTGGATGGTTAGTTGATAATTGGTAAGTGGAAAATATATGTATATACTGGTCAAAATAAATTAAAGGAACACTTTGTAATTAGAGTATAGCATCAATGCAATTAAACTTCTGGGATATTGATTTGGTCAGTCAAGTAGCAGAGGGTTGTTAATCAGTTTCAGCTGCTTTGGTGTTAATGAAATGAACAACAGGTTCACCAGCAGGGCAACAATTAGACATCCCCCAAAACAGGAACGGTTTACAGGTGGAGGCCACTGCCTTTTTTTCTCTCATCTTTTCTGACTGTTTTTGCACTAGTTTTGCATTTGGTTCAAGTCATTGTCACTACTGGTATGTAGCTTGAGGGGATACCTGGACCCTACAGAGTTTGCACAGGTAGTCCAGCTCCTCCAAGATGGCACATCTACGTATATATGCCATTGCCAGAAGGTTTGCTGTGTCTCCCAGCACAGTCCCAATAGCATAGGGAGATTCCAAGAGACAGGCTGTTACTGTAGGAGGGCTGGACAGGGCCATAGATGATCCTTTACCCATCAGCACAACCAGTATCTACTCCTTTGTTCAAGGAGGAACAGGATGGACACTGACATGGCCCTACAGAATGACCTCCAACAGACCACTGGTGTGAATGTCTCTGACCAAACAATCAGACACAGAATTCATGAGGGTGGTCTGAGGGTCAGGTATCTTCTAGTGGGCACTGTGCTCACAAATGGAATTTGCCAGAGTTGGTAGGTTCACTACTGTGCTTTCCACAGATAAGACCAGGGTGATCCTGAACACATGTGATAATGTGAAAGGGTTTGGACAGGCCATGGAGAAAGCTATGTTGTCTCTAACATTCAGCATGGTCAGTTTGTTGGTGGGTCAGTGATGGTCTGGAGGGATGTCCATGGAGGGATTCACTGAGCCCTGACTGCCATTAGGTATCAAGATGAAATTCTTGAACCCATTGTCAGACCCTACACTGATGCAATGGGTTCTAGGTTCTTCCTGGTGCACAACAATGCCCAACCTCATGTGGTAGTATGTGAGTATGCAGGCAGTTCCTAGAGGATGAAGGAATTTATACCATTGATTGGCCCCCATGCTAGCCTGACCTAAATCCAATAGGAGACTTCTGTTTTGACTTTATGTTTTGGTCTATCCAATGCCACCAGGTTGCACCTCAGAATGTCAGTGATGTCCTAATCTAGATCTGGGAGGACATAATCTGTCATCTAATTAGGGTCATGCCCCAACATTGCCATACAAGCACATGGGGGCCATACAACCTACTGAGTACCATTTTGAGTTGCTGCAATGCAATTTCTGGAAAATGGACTGGCCCAAATCAGATTTCCGGGTGTCTTTAAACGTAATAATGTGGCATTCATTCCTAACACATTACCTGGTCCATATCAGCATAGATACCCAGCGTGATTTTCATTCCATTGAGAACAAAATGTTCCTTTAATTTTTGCATAGTGAATGTACAAAAACATTGTCAAACATTGTTTTCCTGTGCCCTCTCTAATTTTTTTTCCATTTTGTTCTACAATGTGTCCTTATTTCTTATGTTTACATTTACATCTTAGCCCTACCTTTAGCCTGCCCCATGTCACTGCCTGCACCTGTCAATTGTTCCTTGTCACACCCATGTTCAGCATCATGTCTTGTGTATTTCAGCCTTGTGCTTCACTCAGTCTTGGTTGGATCTTTCCTGCTATGTCTGTTAGACTTGTTGTTAATTCCCCATGTCTGTTGCTATGTGTTTTTCCAGTTGCTTAAACCGTGTACAGTTTCAAGACATGTAAGTTATGTGTAGTTAGAATGTGTATTTAAGTAATTTTGCCTCAGTGTTTGAGTAATAAGTAATAAGCCTTGTTAAAATGCATGCCCTTGTGTTCCACCAAGCTAAATCATTACAAATATATTTTTAACACAATAAATGATGGCCAGCAGAATAGTCTTAAATGTATTGTCTGTACATAGTGTGATTTGTGTGACACAATATAATGTATGTCTGACAGAGCATTCTCTATGGAATGTTCTTCACTCTGCAATGGTCTTGTACTCCATCCAGAAGTGCCCTGCTTTTATTGAATGTTATAATTGTTATTCTATAGCCATACTTTATGCAGCTACCTATTACAGACCAATTAATAATGATAACTGCCAATATATTTATTAGAAAAGACATTTCTACATAATACTGTATAATATAAGTGTATGAAGCAATTGATTGTGCTGAATGTTTTGATGTTATTGAAATTATCTTTGCTAACTTAAATACCTGCATGCTTGCAAGTTAGACATACCATGGTTAACACTAGAATGACTAAATGCAATAAAAAGTCTCATAAGGAGCTCCCCCATCATTGCCAGGCTTGCCCACAAATCTGCTCACTTGCTCAGGTCCATTAGCTTGCTTTGTCATGCAAACTGCCTCAGGAAAAGTGACTGGAATGTGGGTTTGAACAACACCCCTCCTACGCAGGACATGAGCGGAAAGCGCAGATGCAGGATGTTAGAAATAGACAAAATAGACATAAAATGTGAACATATATTCAATAATTATATAACATATACTTAAACCAAAGAAACGTATAATAAAATAAACAATAAATATTAAATATTGCATTTATGGTCTCATTTCTTGTACTGGCATGCATTACCAGACTGAAAAAACACCTTAAAATTAGTCACCATTCATTCATTGACTGAGCTCCTTATCCAAGCAACTAACACTCAGCAGACACACTAGGGGTAATTTAGCATATCCATTTCACCTGACATGCATGTGTTTGGACTGTGACAGGAAGCCAGAAAACTCACAAAGCCACCCCTCCCAATAAATTAACCTAGGCCCTTTTTGATGAAAGTATTACAGTATTACCCAATGTACCATTTACATTTCCACCAGCTGGGTTCTTAGGCTCATGCCCTTGCTGTGGCATCCTAAACATTCATCTATCTGCAGCTGAGTACATGTAAGAGTCCGGAGGAGCAACTCGTTCAGTGACAAATGCTAGTGAGTTATTCTTGTTTGAGAATAGTGTACAAGTGCTGGTCATATAATTAGAATATCATGACAAAGTTTATTTATTTCAGTAATTCCATTCAGAAAGTGAAATTCAGTATCTTGGAAAATTAGAATATCAATTAAAACAAATGCTAAATTTTTCAGTTGGCCAACTGAAAGGTATGAACATAAAAAATATGAGTATATACAGCACTATATACTCAATATTTAGTTGGGGGTCCTTTGGCCTGGATTACTACAGCAATGTAGCATTGAGTGGCACTGCTCAGGTGTTATGAGCCCATATTGCTCTTATAGTGGCCTTCAGCTCTTCTGAATTGTTGGGTCTGGGCTATTGCATCTTCCTCTTCACAGTACCCCATAGTAAAGGTCAGGCGAGTTTGCTGGCCAATCAAGAAAAGGGATACCATGGTCCTTAAACCAGGTACTGGTAGCTGTGGCACTGTGTGCAGGTACCAGGTCCTGTTGGAAAATGAAATCTGCATCTCCATAAAGTTCGTCAGCAGCAGTATGAAGTGCTCTAAAATGTCCTGGTAGATGCTGCATTGACCTTGGACCTCAGAAAACACAATGGACCAACACCAGCAGATGACTTTACCTCAAGCAACATAGATTATGTGCCTCTCCTCTCCTCCTCCAGAGTCTGGGACCTTGATTTCCAAAGGAAATGTACATTTTACTTTCATCAGAGAACATAACTTTGGACCACTCAGCAGCAGTCCAGTCCTTTTTGTCTTTAGGCCAGACAAGATGTTTCTGACGCTGTCTCTTGTTCAAAAGTGGCTTGACACAAGGAATGCAACAGTTGAAACCCATGTCTTGCATAACTGTAGTATACTCTTTGTGAATCTCACCCACATTTTTGAATGGGTTTTGTTTCATGATCCTCTCCAGGGTGCGGTTGTCCCTATTGCTTGTACTCTTTTTCTACCACATCTTGTCCTTCCCTTCGCCTCTCTATTAATGTGCTTGGACACATAGGTCCACAGCCTCTTTAGCAATGACCTTTTGTGTCTTGCTAAACATTTGAAATACATCAGTCATCAGGTGTGTAATGAATAAATCTAATAAACAAGTTTCACTTTTTGAATGGAATTACTAAAATAAATCAACTTTGTCTTGATATTCTAATTTTATGACTAACACTTGTATAATCTTAATAATGATCTTCTAATGGAGCGTAAGCATTCAAAATCCATGCAAAATCTCACCCTGTGGGATGAGGATGATCATGAGAAAGGTGAGAGCCAAGAACTACACAGGTGTAGCTTGCTAATGATCTCAAAGCAGCTTGGACCACAGTCACCAAGAAAACCATTGGTAACAAACTACTGTGCAACATAATGGATTCAGACACTGCAGTCCCTGCAAAGTCCCTATGATCAAGAAGGCACATGTGAAGGCCTTGCCAATTAACATCTGAATGAATTGCTAATAAATTCCACCTGTCAAGCATGGAGGTTTTAACGTTATGCTTTGTGGGTGTTTCTCTGATAAGGGCAAGACAACTTTTGCTAAGGGAACAATTACTTTTTCACTCAATTAAATGCAAATCTATTTACAGTCTTATGTTTGGGCACCCCTTGATAAATAACAGATTTTGGTGATTTTCTAATTGAAAAGATGTTAACACAGTCTCTCTAGGACATGGAAAAAATACACAATACTTTCAGCAAACATTGATGCATTAGTTTTTTGCCATAAATTGAACAAAAATAAAAACGTTATTATGGCACTGTGTAAAAGTTTGGGCACCCTACATATCAGTACATAGTAACACCTCCTCTGGCAGATATCACAGCTTGCACGCTTTTTAGAGCTAAAAGTCTTTCAATTGTTGTACTTGGGCTTTTCTCCCATTCTTCCTTGCAAAAGGTTCTAGTTCTGTAATATTATTTGGTCGTTTGCAATCACAGCTTGCTGAAATGCTGCTAATATTTTTCTCCAAACATGCCTTTGCTGATTGTGGCCAAAGAATCTATTTTAAATTCATCAGTCCACAGCACTTGTTTCCAAAATGCATTAGGCTTCTGTAGAAAATCTGTTGCATACTTCTGATGTCAGATTTTATGATGGGGATGCAGGTAATCTTTTCTTCTGCTGACTCTTCCATGAAGGTCTTGTGGAATGGTACACCACTCCTGAGTCTGCGAAATGTTCCTGCAGGTTTTTTGCAGTCAAATGGAGATTTTGATTTTTCTTTCTGATCAGCATATGAGCAGTTCTCTCTGAGAGTTTTCTTGGTCTTCCAGATCTCATCTTGACCCCCACAGTTCCCCTGAACTGCAATCTCTTAATTACATTTCTCACTGTGGAAACTGCAAGCTGACAAGGCTTTGCTATCTTCTTGTTGCCTTCTCCTCCATTGTAGACATCAATAACTTTCATTTTCATAGTCTCACACAGCTGCTTAGAGGAACCCATGGTTGTTGAGTGTCCACAAGTGTGTGCACAAAGTTCTAAAAGTCAGAGTATTTGTAAAAATATGAAATTGGCACCAACTGATGTACTAATAACAGCTGTTGCCATGTATCAGATCTAATGAGCTGATTAAGGTATGAAATCTTGTAAAAAGAAGAGACTTTGGAACTCTTAGGGTGCCCAAACTTTTGCACAGCGCCATAGTAATGTTTATATCTTTTTATTTTTGTTCAATTCATGGCAAAAAATGTTTGCCGAAAATATTGTGTAATTTTTTCCAAGTTTTAGAGCGACTGTGTTAACATCTTTTCAATTACAAAATCACCAAAATCTGTTATTTAGGATGCTAGGGTGCCCAAAATTTTGCATAAGATTATATATACGTATTTTATAAAATGTGATTTTCTTTTTGATATACTATCTCTCACTGTTAAAATAAACCTAGCATTAAAATGATTTACTGTTCATTTCTTCGTCAGTGGGTCAACTAACAAAATCAGCAAGGGGTCAAATAATTATTTCCTCCACTGTGTCTTCCTTATTTATTTATTTTTTAATGCAATGTGCCTGAGCTGATTAAATAAGTTCCAGTAGCTCCAGTGCCTAAAGGTTTTTTCTCTCTCCACATAACACTTGTTTTCTGCTGGAAGTGCATTAAGATACAGTGAAAGTTACATTTCATCTCATGCTCATGCACCTCAACAACCCCCATTGAAAAAGATCATTACCGTTATGCAACTCTCTGGAGTATGAGCCAAGGTTCCATGAAATTCAGTCATATACACCAATTAGAAAAGATGTACCTGACCCCTTCAAAAGATCTTGCTTTAAGAACTAATTAAATAGATGCACAAGTGTATGGGGGTATGAATAGCAAAAAAAATACTAAATACGTTTTAAAAATTGCTTCAAGGTCTACCCGAATGCTGAGAACTTTGTATTGTGTGGTGAACCTAACGAATCGCAACTAATCACGTACAGTTCATTCGCTCAGCAGAGAGTGAATCACAGTGATTTATCATTTGCGAAGGAGTTGACTCTTTGAATCTGTTTGGCAAATGTGCCAACAAATGGTACTCTTACAGCAAAAATGAATATGGCATGAAAACAGCAGTAATAAAAAGTGAAAACGAGAAATTTTAATTGTTGAGTGGTGCCCATTGTTATTTACTTTTCTTTATTGGGATGCAATGATTGGTTCTATTTTAATGATTGCGAACAGTTTTAAATAATTCAGTTGGTTTATTTTTATTTATTTATATACTTTCAGTACACATTTCTCTTTTACATTTGTTTACATTTTTCAAAGAATACAATGCTAAACAATGTTATATTTTATTTAAAATGCAGAGTATTTCATCATGTAGAGTACAATTATGCTGTTGCTTCTTTTTGCAAGACCTTTCTGGTGAAATGTAAATAGATTTCGATGTTATTTCAAATAATATAATCAAATACATTGATCAGCCACAACATTACAACCATTCAAACCAAAAAGGCAGGTCTTCAGGTCTATGCAGTGGTCAACACCTATCTTAAGTGGTCCATAACTGGTGAACTGGTAACAGGGTCCCATGGGACTCAAGGCTTAATAAGTGTCCCACAGGCTGCCAAACACACTATTTTGGCAGCATAAGTGGAACTAAGACAGTCATATTCCAGAGTTTTCAATATTATGACTAGTAAGTATAAAGTATTTTTTCCTTATAACTATTGGGCCTTTGTGTTAAGAAAGCACTGTTACACGGATAAGTAAAGTAGTGCTGCAAAAGAGTGACTGAAAGACTGAGTTCTGAGCCAATTGACCTGCCTTCTTGAAAGAACCCATAATTTACACCATTTTTGTATAGAAGCATTTTTTTAAAATGAGAAGGTGTGAGAACAATGTACAGAAGCTGGATCTCAGACACTCACACACACATGGTTTGCCCTGTTACATATTTAATATGTGCTGTGACTAGACAGCACTGTCAGTCATGGGCACTGGGCCATGTTAAGCTGTTGTCTCTGAACACACACGTTGGCCGCTCATGATGAGGTCCTTAGTGAGCCACTTGGATGATTTATGACCAGGCAGAGGCATGACGTAGAACAGGCAACAAAGGAAAAGAAGGGAGTGGGAAATAAAGGACCTGAGCCTTCTATAAATGGCCATGGACAGGCTCAGTTCCTGGGGCATGTAATTGCGCCATTGGAAAAGATCTGATAGTCCCGCTCTTCCACTCGAACTGGCTCCTCCTGCTCTCTGGGCCAGGGACCCTGCAGAACTAATGCGCTATCACACATCTCTAGAGGGCAGTGTCAACAACAATTTATCGAGGCAACGGAGCCCGACATGTTCCTGTCCATATGGCACCTGCCCCGCCAACAAAGAGCGGTCGACTGCCTCTCCAGAGGAATAGCCCATCTAATACAGTTGTCATGGACGGTCTGGCTTGTGTCTATTTAGTCTGAGTAGACGTTAAGTAGAGACGAAACACTGAAGGGAAGCCTTTCGGTCCAGTAAACCCTAAATGGTTTTAATGCCCTCGCTTTTGTGGGCTGACAGACGGCCAGGGAGGGAAATGTCCAGGGAGAAAGACAGATAGGTAGGACTTAGAGTGAATTCCACTTTCTTTTACTGCTTCTTGAACATTTCCTTTTTAGGTCTGTAGGCATCAGAGCAATATATTTAAAGAAACTGTGAATTTCTGTTTGCACTGTAATTACAATTTAGAAGAGTTATAACTGAACTGCAGTAAAATAATAACATCAGACATCTGATTATATATCAGATATCTTGACTTATATTTCACTTATAGAATACTAGCAAGGTACCCGGCATTGCCCGGATAGTACCCAGAGAATGGGAAAATTTTGAACTTGGAATTCATGGTAACATATCAGGATTTGTAGGTAAAGGAACAAAGCAGGTATGGTAATGGTCATACAAATAGACAAAAAATTTATGGTTGACGGCTTACAGCACTTCTTTATAGATGACGTTGGCAGTTTTTCCTGTGGGGGTATATATGTATGTGAGCGCACTTGCAGGGTTTGGTAATGAGAAAACAATGCAAAGGATGCATCGGACGCAACCGGAAGTAGCACTACGGGCTTCGGGAGCATGACATGCACCTAAGTACCAACTCTGGTCGCAATCCGTGCAGCTGTATGGAAACGCACAACATTTTTGTAACATTCTTGGACATATAGATATGTAATGTAATACAACGGAAGAAATAAAACTGAAGGAAAGACTTTTCAAAATATTCTGTAAAATGTAATTCTACAAAAATGTGATTTCTAGTGAGGAATAAATTAGGACACCATCACTTTTATTTCCAATTAAAATGGCACACACAGGTGTAGCACATCAGGTGCACATGATTAGAAGATCATTTCTCAGGATTTTAAAAGAGAATTTTCCCTATTTAAACCTCAGACATTTAGTTTGTTGTGCTCCTTACTGTTGAGGTGAGAGTGAACACCATGGCAAGATCTGTGCGAGGCCTTCAGAAAGAAGATTGTAGCAGCTTATAAGTCTGGTACGGTAATTAAGTGAAAGTGATTATTTGTCAAAAACTTTAAAAGATTTCAAAAGAATTTGCAATCAGCCATTGCACTGCCAGGAAAATAGTCTACAATAGTTTAAGGGCAAGAAGTCTCCAAAACCTTTAAATTGTCATCACAGTACCTACAGCAGACTGAGGTTTGCCAGAGATAATGCAAACAAAGACCAGGGATCTCATTTATAACAGCTGCATATTCACAAAACGGAACCTAAAACATGCGTACACCTCTTTAAATGCAACTGTTGTGGTTTATTAAAACAAATTTGACAGTAGAATGTGCATATATGTACAAATTCTGACCCATGTGTACAAACATTTTGGACCAAAAATGAGAAATTCCATGTGTGTGGTCATACACCATGCATTTAAGTCACATACGTATATATAATAGTGAATAAATACATTTGTAAAATTTGTAATCTGACTCAAATTTGACTGCAATCTACACAGTTAATCTATGTGCTGGAGCGATGTGCTGAACTGGGTCCAATGTTAGAGAGACCAAACCAATGGAACTGTGGTACTGACAACCTTCACATCTGGCTGTTACCAGCAGGAATTAGCCAACAGGTATAACAATCAGTGATTGTCAAAAAAACATTTATAAAGTGGATTTAGTTTGCAGGGGTGAATGTGCACGTTTTAATTTTTCTTTGCGTATGCCATTTTCATCTTTTGAGCGTACGAGTGTGTATGAGACTCCATGGCTTTGGAAATAATTTTCTTTGGACAGATGAGTCTACAATTTATTTCAGCATTCCAGGAAAAGTTTGGGTTTAGGGATGCTTTGCTTATGCACGACCTGGCCATCTTTCCTTCATAGAATCCACCATGAATTCTACCCTGTATCAGAGGGTGCTTGTGGAACATGTGAGTAACACCTTTCTCACTGCAGTCATTTTAGCATTTAACATTTATTATGGTCAGATTATACCATAAGTCCAACAGAGAGTTCTCTGAGTTTTCAGGTAAACATACCTGTACAAAATGTGTACAACACTTGATAAAATTTTGCAGATATTTTTCTATGCAAAAGTGTTAACATCTCACTTCAGAGAACAGACTCCTGCATTTTAAGTGCTTATTTGCCATTGATTTGTTGATTATTGATTTTTTTTACATAAGACGTATTATAAATATCAGTTTTGTATCTTATGTTTAGATATTTTGACACACTGCATATACACATACGTACAACAATCAGCAACAGCATTAAAACCACTGACATGTTAAGTAAATAACATTGTCTATCACATTACAATGGCACCCGTCAAGAGAAGGGATATTATGTAGCAAGTAAAAATTCAGTTTTTGTCTATGTTTTAGAAGCAGGAGAACAGGAGAGTGCAAGGATCAATACCACTTTGACAAAGGCCTTATTGAGATGTATACAAACAGTAGGTGATTCAGAGCTTCTACAAAATGGCAGGTCTTAATGTTCCAGGTATTCAATAATTAACATCTACTGAAATGGCACCTCAATGGAACCTTTACTAATGGGTAAAATATGGCTAGGACCTAGCCATTGGGATCTGAAGCCATTGAATTGATCTGTGTTCAAGTACCCTTGAGCCAAGTACAGTCCCCACTACAGCACTGGCTGTTGTTGATTGTTGCCCACTATTCCACATGTGCACATGTGATTCTGGTGGTTCTGAAAGTTATTAAATGTTGGTTAAAAGGAATAGAGGTTCGATTCTCTATCAAACTACTGTTTGGATTTGATAATTCCATCAGCATCCCCTCATTTAACTGAATGAAGGATTTATAAGATAAACTTGGTTTTGGGGGGCATCTGCATTCCTTGTTTTAAGGTTCGGAAATGATTACGCAATGTAAACAAATTATGAATTACTGCCCCAAGAAATAGCTTTACATATCATTTTCTCATAGGCACGGTTCTGTATTTTTGAGTATATTTGGGCTTGCACTATATACAGCAAAGTCAAATAAACTACCAACGAGAGGACCAACCTAGCTAAGTTATGTGATCATAAAAATACACAGTATTATTTTTATTTTCTTCACATTTTTAAATGATCTTTAGGGTAATTTTGAGTTTTTATGTATGCTACATTTTGTGCTAGAGTAGCTTTTCTGTGGGATTGGACCAGACAAGCTAGTCCTCACTTCCCATATTCATCAATGAGCCTTGGGGTACAATGACCCTATCTTTTCTTGAAGTATGAACCACTGCATCCTGTCTCCACCACATCAGCTTCAAAAAGTGACTTTTTACCTGCTGCCTTATATCCCATCCTTAGACAGGTGCCATTGTAATCAATGTCATTCACATCACCTACGGAAAAATTGGAAAACTGGAAATGGATGAATCTATGAATGATACATACACACCTGCAGAATGTCATGAATTAATATGTTGCATTATAGTCCTCAACCACAACAAAAGGTTTATTGGACAATCTGCTGGCAAAAAAGGTGAGCATTTCCCCAAAAGCTCTCATTTACACACATTCTCTCATAGTTTTGAACTAAGCTCTAACCCCCAAAAAGCTGGAGTGGTGAGATGCTGCTTGTGTTTTCCTCACACAAGGTGTGTGTTTGACCCGCTGTGGCTGCCAACAAGGGCTTTCAAAACATCCATCAGGCGGAGCGTGCCTAGCATGGGTCTTACAAACAAACAAACACATAATCTAATGTGTAAATGAGGCCTCCACAACAACCCCCGGCCTTCCTGCAGCTTTCAACAAAGTGCAGCCTCCTCGTGTGGAAAGATAAATTGGAGATCGCCATGGGAAAATGTCCGGAAGAATCAGCGATTGTCTTTCAAGTGTTGGCGTCAAACAATGATTGCCATTGCCAGTCAGTGCCAGGAGTATGTTATGGTGCTAAGAACGTCTGTTAGAACATAGTGTTTTTTGAAGTAGGTTTAGGAGAGAATGAGGGTTTGGCATTAATGCACATATAATGCTACACACATTAAATTACAGTATGATAGCTGGAAAAAATGTAGCTTAAGTGACATATGAGATATTGATATGTGTCAGCTGGCATGCCCCAGTCACCAGCACCATTCATCAGACAATAGTTTTTCATTCTTAAATATAACATTAAATATAACAAAATATAACATGTCGAACCCATATTTGCCATTCAAAGACCAAGTCTTGGGTGACTTCTTTCATAAATAAAATATATCTGTGGATGGGTTGGAAAAACACTACAAAAAGCTGAAGAAGCATTTAAAGATGCTCAAACAAGAAATGTATGACAAGGCCTTTAATAGAATCAGAATCACTTGTTTGCTAGAAGAGACAACTGTTTATTCTTGCTCACTTGACTTAACATTAATTAAATGGGTTTTTATGCATGTACAAAAATGTGCAAACATTACAGCAAGAATGAATTCAGTAGTCCTTCTATAGCTTACCCTTGCCATTGAAATGCCACTTTCCAAAATTAAAAGTTGAAATGTAATAATAATAATACATTTTATTTGAAAAAAGCACCATTCTAAGGGCACTGTACACAGCAAAATAATTAAAGAACAATAATAAAAATGAAATAATAATAAAAAAAAATAATAATAAGATCACAAGGGGCAACAGGTTAGAAAAAGATTTTAAGAGCATACTAAACTTAGTGGAAATTAATCAGAGAGGGGAAGCACATTTGAACAGAAGGGTTTTGAGTGAGGATTTAAAGTGTGAAAATGAAGTGATGTTTCTGAGCTGGGGTGGTAGTGAGTTCCAGAGCCGGGGAGCAGCGTGGCTGAAAGCTCTACTCCCCATAGTGGTGAGACGGGCAGAAAGGACAGTCAAATGGATGGAGGAGGATGATCTGATGGTATGAGAGGGAGTGGCAACATGAAGGAGGTCAGATAGATACAGTGGGGGCAATAGGTTAATAGAATTATTTTGAATTTAACACGAAACTTAACTGGGAGCCAGTGGAGCTGTTGCAAAATGGGAGTTTTATGACTTTTATTTAACTGATCTTAACATTTTTAAAAATCTTTATTCTTTTTTTACACCATACCAAGGTGAACATGCAAACAATTCTAATGTTACCTTCATATGTCGAATGCTATTATCAAAGCTAATCGTTTTTCACTGTAAGGATATTGCACTCGTAAAGCAGGGGGAAAGGATGGGGGAGTGGGATGTCCCAATATAGTGCCTGTAGTCTTTCCAGCATGACTTTGCATGGCCAGGTCGAACCCACTGCAGTCTTAGAATTTGGAGTATGCAAATATACATACACACTTTACTTTCCAATTATTAATTATTATCTTTATTAATTATTAATTATTATTCACACAAATTGAAGCTTCAGCATCCAGCAGAGTTTATGTCCTTCTTGGTATAGATGGAGAAAATAACCTATTGATATGTTCTGGCTGTTTAACAGCATACTAAAAATATAAGTGAAAGTGTCATAGTGTCAAGAAAAATTTACCATTTACTTAAAAACACCATTACAAATGTAACCACCCCTAGAAAGTTTTCTGGACAAAATGGGACAGACATGTAATATAATTCCAGAAGCTTTAGAAATTCCTAATGGTTAATTAATTACTTGCTTTTCCGTGCAGCCTAACTAAGGTTCCAATAATACTGAAAGGTAATGTGACTTGTGGTAACAAGTCAAATTCCTAAATGGACTGGGTCATATGCTTTTAGCTCCTGTGTAATTCCACTGGATGCTGTCCAGGAACTCTAGGAACAGCCTATTTGTAATGCAGATGTAATTAAGGCCTAAAATCTGCATGTTGCGTTCAATTTGGTTGAATTTTTTTCTTTTTACATTCTAGGCTGACTAAGAAGACAGAAAACATGTACGCCTATCATGTATTCCAACACTGCAGCATCTGTATAAGAAAAATCAAAGCCATTGTCTTGACTAAGGTCTAAATATGCTTGTCCTTTGTAATCCAGATTTGTTGTTTTCGGTGGAAACGCAATAATATTGTACAGCGTTGGTGGTATTGTAGAAAAGATGCCTAAAAATAATATCAATTCCATTTCTGCCTATTCTTTGTTGTCAACAGGCCAGTTTTAGGATGGAAGATGGGGATGAATCATGCAGGCTTAAAGCCCTGAATCAGTGTGTGTCTCACAATGGGAGCTGCCCACTGCGCCGGCCTCGGCTGCCTTGCAAGAGGCATCTTAAGGGGAAAATAGGTTCCATCCTGCTCGCCACGGCAAGGAGAATGACTCCCAGTTCATGCGGCTGTGACTGGACTGCTAATCATGGAGTTAGCAGCCATAGCAGGTGGACATGGGAGACCGCAGGATCCCAGAGAGTGGTGGGGGTTGGGGTTGGGGTGGGAGACACAGCTGGTCAGTTTTATAGAATAAGTGGGAAAAGTATGTCTTTTGGCCAGGATATTGAAAGCAGGGTGTTAAGTGTATAATTGTCCATTTTCCTAAGTAAATCAAGGCATGTCTGGCTCCAGATGTGAAAGTTAGAGATGAATGTATTAGGATGGCATGCACACTAGTGGTTTATCTTGATGGACTTGCTTATTTAGAATTACAGCTGTTCACAGGATGAGAATTATTTGTTGAGCAAAGTTTACATACCAAAACTTATTACTTTCATAGTGCAGTTATTTTCCAGATAATTTCTTTCTGCAAAACAAGACTCAAGTTCATAGTTTGAGTGACACATTTCCAGTTCTACTTACAGATTCATATGTAGTATGAATTGAGAGTTTCTCCTAACACTTTTTCTTAACACGCTTTTGTTTTCACCAGCAAAACCATCAAATCCAGCATTTACTCAATAGCAGAACACAAAGTGCCATCAGACAAGCAAATTCCAGGAACTGCAAACTTGTAGCTGTGAATTAGCAACAAGCAACAAGTCACAGGGCAACAAATGTTTTCCAGTAATTGGTCAAAATTCGCCCATTTCCGCAGTAGTTTCATGCTGTAAATAACACAGATGCAAAAATCAAGCTCTTTAATAGCCAATATCTTGTGATGTAAAGGTTCTAACTTTAAAAAAACTTGACCTGTTGCCTCATTGCCAACTTCTTCAGAAGCCCACCAAGTTTGAAAACAAAAGAGATAATCAATTCTGACCTTCAAGCAATTTCATTGACTCCAGTGAACTCATCAGACTAATCTTGCATTGTTTGAGGAATCCAGTTCCTACACAATTAACTTTTAAAGCTTAACTTTGTTCCTATATGCATTTTGTTTCAATTCAGTGTCACTCAAAAAACAAACAAAAAGTAGAAAAATATATACTCATAATGAGTAATATATACTCATAAAAACTGGCATGGAGAAGAGATGTTCATTTATTTTCAGGGCTTAATTTTCATTCAGTTCTTGCAGAAAAAATAACACAGAAGATTAACAATTAAATATAACATCATACAGCACCTACATACATCCAAACTTTACCTTTGGTACAGTTTGTATTATTCAGAATTCAGAATTTTTGCTTTTGTTTTCAGCAATCTGCAGGGATATTTTTACACAAGTTTCTTTTCAGCATTGCTTCTCACAATCAAATAATCACAAATACAAATACTATTCAATCTACAAAACTTTTCTCTACATCTCACATTCCACTGCAAAATTTTCTTTCAGTAACAGTCGCTTGATTAACCACTATTCTTGCAGACCCAGGGTGTTGTTGAATGGTCTGAGCTAAACCAGCTGCAGCTCAACATCAGCAAAACTAAAGAACTGGTTGTGGACCTGAGAAGA
>JBBIGC010000131.1:11574276-11585004 GCA_037576955.1 Lepidarchus adonis | reverse complement strand
TAGGGACAATAAAGTTTTTCTGATTCTGATTCTGATTCTGATTCTGATTCTGATTCTGATTCTGATTCTGATTCTGATTGAGGTGTCTTCTCACATTGGAATGATGGTTGTTATGAGTTCCATTTTCATCATATGTTTTAATCATGATTTATACTGTAGTTTTGAAAACTCATGTAGAGGTATGGCAGAACCATTCTAACCATACTGACAACATTAGCAACACTATGGTTATTACAGTCATATCCAAGAAGGGTATAAACCCTTCACCATTGGACTGTACAACTCTGTGCAGTACCTTTGGAACAAGTTGGAGTGGCATTCTATATCTGTTCCTGACTTCACTGAAGCTCTTGTAACGCAATATTATCCCACCCTCACAGCAACGGTCCAAAATCTAGAGTAAAGTTTTCCCAGAAGAGTAGAGGTTCCAGAAGGAACACCAGATAAGCAGTTTTTTGCAAACCTTTAAACATTTTGGTTTTCCCATAACGTTAATAGCCATTATTCTTGAGGTATTATGCTCAAAACAGAGACCAAGAGCAAAACACTAACCAGCCCTTGATCAGACGCTTCTTGTTGTAGTTAACATAATTTAACGGCTGTCATGGTCAATTAGTGCATATCTACTGGTAGGGGTGGTCTGTTTACACAATGTGGGCCGCTGTGAAGATCATCTGGAATAACAAGCACAAATGTTAAGCTAAAATGGCACTGTAGGATTAAGGCTAATGAATCAGTATATTGAAAAAATATATTTCATATTCTTATTGTGACATACAGTCAAACCCTGTTAGCTCATCACGGTGGTCGTGGTTACGTCAAACAAGGCGTAGTGAAGTGGAGTCTCCTGAGGCTAGTGCGCATGCTCCAAATTTTGGGGGGGTGTATCTACATTGGTTTTTTGTTTTAACCCAGTGATGTAGACAAAGTATCAGGCTTCCTATTTAAATAAATACTGAGAAAATAAATAAATTAACACCTAAAGCTATGATGTAGTTTGCCCCCTAAAAATTTAAAAGCATGTGGAGTGTGCGAGGGGAGGGCTGTTTGAGGGGAGAATACAATAGGAAGGCTCAGCCCATGCCTGAGGCATTGTTTTTTACTACCCTTTAGGCCAGGTACGCATCCATTTTTCAGATTTATTTCATATAGTCTGGCTATAACACAGCAGGGTGGCTCCATTCCATGAGTGAAAAAGATAACAACTCTGAATTTGCATAAAGAGTGTTTTGATTTGGATCTAATTTACACCAAAGTACCTTAGTTTTTTGTTAAACAGAATTTAGTTCAACTGCACACACAGGACTTCACCATAAGAAAGAATAGCCAGTAGAATAGGACTGTCAAGATCAGGGATGGGTAATGAGTCCAGGTACCAATATGGGACAATGTGGATAGTCATGATCGATTTTTGCAAAGACTGAGCTTTTGATGGATGCTGTATCCAACCATGACTCTTTACCTTCTGCTTACCTAATTTGGGGTCTTTTGTGCATTTTCAGTTTTATTTTACCTGTCCCATCCTTTGTTGAGTGTGTTTCATCAGATTATGAAGTTGTGTATATTTACAAAATATAGTCAAGTTGTAAAAAGATTGAAAAAGTTATTTTTGTATTTTGTATGTATAATTAAAGTTTGTTTGACTTAACATACCACTATCACTAAGTGCATCGTGGAACATATAAAATTTTTTTTTGGAAATGTGATTTGAGGCTTAAGGCTTAAGGCTTAAGGCTTAATCGTCCCTTGGCATCGCTATGTACAGTACCTGATTTCTTCATACTTAAAAAAGTTAAAAAAGCTTGACCCCTGCCAGCTCCTAAACTATCAGCCAATATAAAACCTCCTTTTTATTTCACACACATTTTTACATAAGAACAAGATTCACAAAATGTTCCAGTCAGGGTTTAGTACAGAGACTACACTGGAAAAGGTTTTAAATTATACATTTACTTGCATCTGAGCAGGGCTGTGTTGCTTTACTTGTGTTGCTCGACCTTAGGGCAGCTTTTTATACTTTTGATCGCATTGTCCTCATTGACAAGCTAGAAAATGAAGTTGAAATTAAGGGAATGGTCCTCTCTTGATTTAGGTCTTATCTGATGTATTGCTATCAGCTTGTAGATATAAATGGTGATTCCTCTTCTTGTAGCAAGGTAAGGTTTGGTGTTCTCCCTGTACATGTTACCTCTGGGGAACATTATCCAAAAGTAAGGAGTTAATTTCCACTGTTATGCAGATGACACACAGTTAAATGTTTCAACAAAGTCTGAAACACCAGCTTAATGAAAGTGAGTAATTTATAAAGGACACTAGACAGTGGATGCTTCTAAACTTCCTAATATTAAAATCTGAAAAGACAGAAGTACTTGGAACAAGTTTTACAGCAGTGAAAGACCTTGGTGTGATCATTGACCCCCAGTCTTTCATTAGAAGCCCATGTAGATAATATTGCTAGGCCTTCTTTCATTACAGAAATATTGCTAAGATAAGAAATATGATGTCATCACATGATTCAGAATAACTAGTTCATGCTTATGTTATTTCTATAATATGTTATTAGAATGTTTTACTCTCTGGGTGTACTGTACTAGTAGGTCCATAAACAAGCTCCAGTTAGTCCAGAATGAAGCCAAAATAATTCTTACTAGAACCAGAAGATATAATCATATAATCACCCCCATTTGATCTAATCTCCACTGGCTCCCAATCAAATATCACATTGGTTATAAAATACTGTTATTAACCTATAAAGCACTGAATGTTCTTCCACCACAGTATCTGAGTGAACTTTTTGTCCCTTATGATCCACCACCCCTACTTAGATAAATCCCCCCTTACCCCCAGTCTGATGCTTTCACTCTGGTTTGGCAAGTGCTTGGTTGTGTTACATCCCAGGATGCCCTCATGTTTGTGCTACCTCCTGGCCCTCTCCTTTAGCTGTGCTGTCATAGAGAGTCATGCCGGAGCTCCTGCATGCACTCAGACCACAATGTACAATCATTCTCAATCACTCACAACATTAAGCATCCCTAACAGTCTCTCTCTCTCTCCTTCTCTCTGTTTAGCTCCTCTGTTGAGATACTAGTGATCCTGCCCTGCTCTGTGGCTTGGAACATACTGATACAGACCAATCCTGATATGTCTCAAGCCAGTCACTCCTACTTAGAAGAACCAATACAGACAATACATGCTCCACCTAAATGATTGTTAAACTTCTATTATTATTATTACTTTTATTTTTAAATTGTAATAATTATATTCTTTTAGTGAGGGTGGCAAGTTGGTCTGGTGGTTGGGCTCCAGCTTCCCCCGTAACCTGAAATGGATTAAGCAGTTAGAATAATGGATTTTTTGACTGTTATTACTGTCCTGTGTCGACCACAGGATAGTACAGTTTAAGAGTTTTCCTTGCCTCTGTTGCCTTTGGCTTGGACTTTAGTGGCTCAGAAATGGATTCTCTAAAACTGCTTTGTGACAACATCATTTGTAAAAAGTGCTATAGAATTTTTTTTGATGGAGGGTTAGTATGTATCTTACTAACAGTTTTTTTGGGAGGGTGGGTGGCACTACAATGTATGTAAAAACTTGTTTCTACCATTATTTATATCTGAATAAAGCAATTTAATTAAAAAAAAAAAAACTCTTGACCCTTGGCCACAAAACATCCACTGCTTGTACATGAAAATGACATGGAAAACTAAGGCCAGTATACTTTAGTTATATAGAGAATAGATGATTGTCATGCTTATATGTTAAAAGTCACTTTTTTGCAAAGTGTTACAGCTGTACCTGGTCTCCTTTACAAAATAATTAAGATTATTTATACATTATTGTAAAAATAAATGAATATTGTTGGGTTGAGTTTTATTAAGGAAACTGAAGTGTAAATGTATAAGTGTATATATTTCAGATTTTTTAAATGAACTTTACCTTTTTTAAAGCATCGTTTTAGAACTGGTATCTGAACAACCCAAACGATACTCAGACCATTCCTAATGTCAAACATTATCTAAATGTGTAAGGTGTAAAATGCCCCAGCACTGGACCAGGAAGTAGTGTTCTTCAGATCGATGGCGCGTCTTCCTTATCCTAAGAAACAGAGTTTGTGATTTAGAACTAATTATCCAACATGGAGCTCTGCTGATCTCACTTATGCTCTTCATTTAACATTGAACTTGTCCAGACCTCACTTGTGGCTGAAAGCAATCAGCTCAAAGTAATATCCCAAAATCTAGTGTTAAGCCTTCACATGCTGAAGGTGTTACTGCAGTAAATCGGGGACAAAGAACAAACTCCCTAATAATTCCCTTTCCTTATGAAGAAACTGTAAACAAACTTTTGGACATAAAGTGTATCAAAATGTATCATAAAGTGTAATTAGTCATGGTTTCCTTTGCTGCTTGCAAAGCTTCACCAGCACATTCATCAAAGCCAAAAGATTAGGGTATACTCATGCTTGTATGTTGATGAAGCCTGGTGAATCCTGAAAACTATGACCGAACCTGAAATGGCAGTTAGCATAAATCCATTTTATCCATGTGCCGGAAATCCATGCAACATAAAATACAGCGGCCAACAAACTCCTATCTAAGCAATAAGTTGCACAGATGTTGCATAGGAAAGGCAGATAAGAAATAATTATTTTCCCCATGTGAAAATATTCCAATGTATGAAAATGGACAAAATATGCTGTAGTGTTTGAAATGCAGTTTGGAATGACATACAGTGTGTTTTTATAAATACATTTCACATAAAAAAAAACTGCATACAGGTAAGTACAATAGTATACTCTTAACTGTGTTTGGCCTGCTGATTCAGTCAGCCAATAGAGGCCCAGAGTCAAAGGATGATCATGCTTCTTGAAAAGGTTAAATAAACAAGCAAATAAATAAATAAACCAACTTTTAATATTTTCACACCTAATTTCAGTATAACATTTACACACACTGAGGCATTGTTGTGTCCTTATGTTAAGTCTACAGCAAACCCACTCATGTTTTATTATCTACAGCTTAGCCTTATACACACAAACCATTCATGCATCTAAAATAACATATGTGATGAAGATAAACTGAAAGTAACCAAAGAGTGAAGAATTCTGGATTTATACATGTGAAGTCAATTTTACTTTTATAGCACTTCTTTCTTCTCTGGTCAACCAGAACAACCAAACAAAAAGGAAGCAATCTCAGTTCTACAGGTTATAGTTTGAAGCCTTTATGCAGTGGTAGTGCAACAAAGGAGCTGCCCCTCTGATTGGAAGGTCACCGGTTCAAAATCCCAAACCAGTAAAGGTACCACTGAGGTACTTTTGAGCAAGCAAAAGTGGTGGGACAAATACAGAGGTTTGGGCCCTAGTAGTTGGGACTTTGTTTGCCCCTGAGATCTGTAGGTTGTAGGTTCAAGTCCCAACCACTGAGGTTTCCTTGAGCAAAGTACCATGCCCACATTTCGCTGCTCCCTGGGTGCTGATAATAGCTAATGGGTTAAATGCAGGTCACATTTGTGGTGCACTGCGTGTGATGGTGTGTTCACAATGACAAATAGTCACTTTCACTGTCACTTATCCATCATATAAAGTATAAAGAACAGGGATATGGTAGCAGAACTAGTCTAGGAGAGGTGAGCAGGAGGCCCCAATAATGGGTGATCTGGTCATGGACAAGAAAGGCAGCATTTCCTAGTTAACAGGTGGACAGTGATGACTATACGTTCAGTAAATGAACCTTAGGACTGTGTATATGGAGTTCTCTTCAGAGGTAAGCACTTCAACAAAGATCAGGATACTCCAGACAGCTAGTTTGGACAGGATCACTGGTAAAAAAAAACAATGTCCTCTTGTTATATAACTCAAAAATGTATCAGTGTGTCGTAAGCAGAGAAGTCATTTTAAAGAAATAATCTTTGAAGCTGATGTAGCTTAGAAGTAATCTAATGACCCAAGCTGACTGTCAGACGTCAGATGCTGTCAGGCCATTGGTGAGCACGGATGGCTGACCATCACCTATAGTTTGTGTAGTGTGTCCGGTACTGTTGGCTTTTGTCAGCGCTGTTTAGGCCGATTAAGCATATTGAGTAGCCATTGGCAGTCGGCCGTGAGAGAGTCATGAATCAGCACACAAGGAGAGAAATGAAGGATAGCAAAGCAAGCAAACGGTTCTCTCGGAGGGCACACACATGGAGGAGTTTGGTTTTTCAATATGAACTCATTTGAATTACTTTTGGTATTTAAAAGTCAGAATTTTCGAACAAAAGTATCTAGTAAAAGAAGCTTTCTCAACACAAAAGCAAATATACTGATTTGGTTCACACAGTAGGCTTAGCTTAAACACAGGTAATTGAAAGAGAATATTTTATTTACTTTGTCTGGGGCAGTTTTACAGACTGCCACCGCCTGCTGTAGAGGGCTCTCTTCAAAAGGTGATTTGATTGGGTGATGAGGGAGGATGCCATCCCTATTGTGAGCAAAATGACCAAAAAGCGCCTGCCTGGCCCATCGATAAATGTAAATTGAAAAAGGTTGTGTGTCTGCTGGGAGTTGAAAAAAAGCATACAACCCCAAAACATAATTAAATTTTTTTATCGCCCCCACCCATTGTCAACAAAATTGTCTATCTTCCCCCTCTGCAAAATGTTACCCTTCTTTTCCTGTCATCAAATAATTTTACTCATCATCAACATCACTTTTGCATATCTGTGTCAGCTGTGTTTTATCTGCATATCTTCCTGCTTACAGTCTATTCTTTATCACATGGGCCCATTAAGTTCATGTGTGCTGGCCTGTGTTTGAGTATACGTTATCAAGCTTATTATCAGTCGCCTTTAATTCGTATTAGTTCTTCCTCTGAATGTTTGACCTCTGTCATTGCCAACAAAGGGTATAAAACAAAGTATTGACATGACCCTTGGTTATTGACCAAATACTTATTTTCTACCATATTTTTTTATTTTGCAAATAAATTCTTTAAAAATCAGACAATGTTGTCATAGTTGAGGTAAAGCTATGATGAAAATTACAGGCCTTTCTCAACTTTTTAAGTGGAAGAACTTGCACAGTTTGTCGCTGACTAAATACTTTTTTGCCCCATTGTATATATGTATGTATGTATACATACATACAAGCACATCTAAAAAAATTAAAATATAATGAAAAAGTTCATTAGTATGTCACATTGTGAAATATGTCAGGTCTCTATTTCTTGGAATTGTAATGATTGTGGTGCACAGATAATAAAACCCAAAATTCAGTTTTAGAAAATTTGAATATCACATACGATCAATCAAAAAAGCATATTTTTAACAGAAATGTAAAAGTATGTTCATTCCGATGCACTCAATACCTGGCTGGACTCCTTTTTGCTTGAACTACTGCATCAATGCCGCGTGGCATAGATGCGATCAGCCTGTGGCTCTGCTGAGGTGTAATGGAAGCCCAGGTTGCTTTGAGCTCAGCCTTCAGGTCGTCTGCATTGTTGGGTCTGGTGTCTCTCATCTTCCTCTTGACAATAACCCATACATCCAGATAGACCACAGTAACACCCTGGTCATTGAACCAACTTTTGGTACCTTTGGCAGTGTGGGAGGGTGCCAAGTCCTCCAAGAAAATGAAATCAGCATCTCCATAAAGCTTGTGAGCAGAAGGTTTCCTGGTAGATGCTGCGTTGACTGTGGACTTCAGAAAACACAGTGACCAACACCAGCAGATGACATGACCCCCAAATCATCACTGACTTTGGAAACTTCACACTGGACTTCAAGCAACATGGTTTCAGTGCCTCTTCACTCTTTCTCCAGACTCTGGGACCTTGATTTCCAAATCATTTGCAAAATGTATATTCACCTGAAAAGAGGACTTTTTCTCCTTAGTCCAGGTAAAACACTTTTGACGTTGTCTCTGCTTCAGGAGTGGCTTGAAACAAGGAATGTGACATTTGTAGCCCATGTCTAGGATTCATCTGTGTGTAGTGGCTCATGATTCGTTGACTCCAGCCTCAGTCCATGCCTTGTGAAGCTCCCCCAAATTCTTGAATGGATTTTGCTTGACAATCCTCTCAAAGCTGTGGTCGTGCCTGTTGCTGGTGCACCTTTTCTTACCACACTTTTTCCTTCCATTTAGCTTTCTATGAATATGCTTGAATACAGCTCTGTGAACAACCAGCTTCTTTAGTAATGATCTCTTGTGGCTTACTCTCCTCAGTCTCAGTGTTTTTAGTTAATTGGCTGTTTAGGGTGTGACATCATGACTTTCCAAGATTGAACTTTTTCACAATATTCTAATTTTCTGAGTGAATTTTGGGTTTTATTATCTGAAAGCCACAATCATGTAAATTCCAAGCAATAAAGGCTTGACATATTTCACTCTATGTGTAATGAATCAATATAAAATATGGAGAGGTCAAGAAAAACTTTTTCACAATATTCTACATTTTTAGATGTACATGTAAATATGTCACCCTCCAAAATATCGTGCTTTCTAAAGAACTTAAAGCAGCTATTCAACAAAACAAATAAATAAAACCATGTTAAAAAACAAAACAAAACTGTAAATAAACTCTTTTTCATTTTTTTATTAGATTTATTCAGCAAATGTTCTTATCACATCATGGAAGCATTACACCCAAACAGTTAGCATTGTGCAAACACCGCAAATGTTGACCTGAGTTGTTAAAACAATGTGAAATAGACCTGCTATTCTAGTTTCTGACACCGTATGAAATACTGCTCCACAAATGAATGTTAACATGCCAAGTAGCTGCAAAACGTAGTAGTAGCCACCTTACAGCTTGACTTTTTTTTTTGCTGAAATAATGACTTTCAATTGCTTCCCAAACCCCTGCCAACAGCTGTACACAATATATCATAATCATACATCAGCTCTGCTGTATTTCATTACTGCACTTCATTTCAAAAATGCAAAAATTGAATGCAGTGCACTTTTAAGTGTAGTCAGCATTAAATATTTAGTCTAGCCATGTAAGACATACAAGAGAATAGAGTACGATTCATTCACTTCATTCATTATTAGAAACGAAGCAGAATCGCGTGGCTTTTCTCAACCGCCTTACTTGCTCATTTGAGTCACAAATCATAGCTGACTTTGATCTCTCTCTCTCTCTCTCTCTCTCTCTCTCTCTCTCTCTCTCTCTCTCTCTCTCTCACTCCTCTCTCTTCCTCTGTATCCGCGGGGCATGTCACTTTCTCTCCTGTATTCCATCAGACTAACTGCACTGCAGGGAGCGGACC
Source organism: Lepidarchus adonis (assembly GCA_037576955.1). Lineage (NCBI taxonomy): Eukaryota > Metazoa > Chordata > Actinopteri > Characiformes > Lepidarchidae > Lepidarchus > Lepidarchus adonis. The sequence goes on along the minus strand of JBBIGC010000131.1, from coordinate 11,575,758 downwards.
CCGTCACCCTCCGCCTCTCCATTCGGTATTGATAGTAAGCAATAACTGCGTATGAATGTGTGCAGTGGACTGCAACGCCATTAATCCAAACAAAAGCGCTCAGCAAATTCTGTATGCTTCTTTAATTTTCCAGTACTGACAAATTGAGATAATGGTAAGCCATATATAATAGGCCTAAAGCTTATTTTCACATTAAAAGGGGGACCATACTGTGCAATGCCATTACAACACACTAAATAGAACACTGATAAAAGAGAAATGATGAGGATGTTGTATTACACATGCAAAAATTCACTTGCGCATTTTTACATCATTGAATCAACTCTTGGGCACACTCTACGTTATTTAATGTCTGACAAACCAATTGATATTAGAATTCTAGTGCGTTCTAGTGATATATACTATTTAAGGTTTTATACTTCTATTACAAGTTTCCTTATGTTGCTAGTTCAACCTTTGTTTAAGTAATTTACTGTGTGTTCCTACTGTAAACTTTATGATATACATGAGCTAGCCACAGAGTTTACTGTGAGTACAACTTCTGTTTAGTTCTCTGCTGAGCAATTAGATGTTTTCAGAATTTCTCATAGTTCTTAAAACCTTAGGAGGAACCCTCTTCCTTTTAGTGCATCTGCACAGCAGGAACTGAAGACTTTGAACATAATTTTGAAGTGAACAGATGATAGTGTACAAGGATTGCGGCCACCATTTATAAACTGTGCGAAGGGTTAATAGTGTAAACACAGACAAATAGATTATTAGTGAAGTTCAGGCTTCCTTGAGCTGAAGAGGAACAAATGAAATAAAAGATAGTTTTGCCATTTTCAAGTGCACCATTCATGGCGTCCTCTTTCTTCTCCTATGCAGTCGTTATACCAGCCATCAGCTGGCTCACGTCACTATACAGTAGCTGTCCTATTGGTGGAACAAATGCAAACAAGAAAAACACCCCTAATGTGTTGAGTTCTCAGTGGAGCTCATCAGTGGGCATTTCCTCTCAATAAGTCCCTTGAACTGTTTGGTCCGAAAGTGACTAATGAGTGTTAATGCTGGTACTATAAGTGTGTCAGCCAATAAACAGTGATTTTTCTGTTTCCCTGGGATTGGTACATTTGTATAAGAAGTTAGACTGGGTGAGACAAATGGTGGAGTCTATGCCCAGACTGTGTCCAGGGAGAAGAAAAAGAGCTAAAGAGGAGTGGGGTGAGACTCCATAGGACCTTGGTACCATGCCCAATGTCTGCCCAGTGCTGCCTGATTGAACTACCCAGCTGAGGTGGCCAACAGTGGGCTGTCTACAGTGACAGAGCCAAACCCTGCATCGTGGCAAGAATGCGACTGTGATGCCCTTTTTTTAAAAACCCATTTTGGACAGACTGACCCACAGACAGACTTAAAGACAGACAGGCAAATAGATAGATAGATAGATAGATAGATAGATAGATAGATAGATAGATAGATAGATAGATAGATAGATAGATA
>JBBIGC010000131.1:11547607-11574176 GCA_037576955.1 Lepidarchus adonis | reverse complement strand
AAAGTTGCTTTGTGACAATGTCAGTTGTAAAAAGCGCTCTATAAATAAAATTGACTTGACTTGACTTGACTTGACAGCTTCACACTTATACTTATTTGTGTTCATACTATTCAATAATATATACTTGCAACAATCTAATTAAATATGCTACTTTCGTCATGTCTTATCATAGGCAAAAAAGCACTTAAAGAACTTAACATAAGTCGATGCTGAACATTTAATGACAAAGAAGAATGTCCTGGACTTGTATAGCCCTTGTATATATGAATAGGCCATGTTAATTATGCTGTAGCACCTACCGTCTGTTTGGACTTACTCATAAGCACTTAATGAATGTATTTCTCAGAAAGTTATGTTGTAGCACTTATCATCTTCACCTGTACTGTTTTCTATGGCTAAGAAGAATGTGTTGAACTGCCTGTAACTCACACATCAGTGTTGTCATGTCTGAATTTATGCTTGATTGTTTCTGTACCTGGAAGTCGCTTTGGATAAAAGCGTCAGCCAAATGAATAAGTGTAAATGTAGTGTATATACACACTACTCACAGCTTTCGGGTGAAATTACTACAGTGATATTATATCATGAAGGTAGGGCATTTAAGTAAAAGCATGCAGTAGTCATTTCCTCATTTCAAACAAATAATTGAAATAAAAGCCAACAGGGTTGAGTAAACCACAAAAAAAAAATTTCAGTGTCTCAATATGTGCCCTTGAGCATCAATTACAACTTGACAACGGTCTCATGCTGTTCATAAGTCAACTTATTGCTGCTAAGGAATCCCTTAGGTAATTGAAGTTCTGGGGTACAGAGTTACGAGCCTCTACACAGTGACTCAGTTGATCCCATAGATTTTTTATGGGATTTAGGTTTGGAGAAAGTGCAGGACACTCCATTCGAGGTTCCCCAGTCTCCAGCAGCCATTCCCTAATGATACGACCTCGATGCGCTGGAGTATCGTTGTCCATAAAGATGATATTAGGTCTGTGTTGTTCATGCAAGGGTGACTGAATTAAATGACTGATGTATAGCGCTCCCCTTGGCATCTACAACATCGTTGGCCACTATTATTTCTGCTTAACGTGAATCAACTTTCTTTAGAGAACAAAGTAGTGTAAATGTGTAAATGCTCCCTGCCCCATACAAGATGATGATGCTCTGTTGCAACCTGCTGATGACACTCTGTCTGATCAAGCCAAAGGTGACATAGGAAAAACACTCTAAAAGTAGAAAGAAACCGTGGGAAGAACCAAGGCTCAGAAGGGGACCCCATTCTCCTCTGATTGACACCGGAGTGTAAAAACATGGTGGTATGCTTGTTTTTGTCGCAGCCTTATTTCTGGTAAATTTTGCTATGGTGTTAAATAAGAACCTAGGGTTATTTTTGTTAACTTCTATAAAGGTGGAGAGATATGTTGCCCTAGCAGAATTAAGAGCTTTTTTGTTGCTCAGGAGACTCTCTCTCTCTTTCAAGCTTGTTTAAATACTTCCAAATTAATTTGATGCCATTTACATTCTAGTTTTTGCTGTGCGTTTGTGGTTATTATACCAGGAGAGATTTTTTTTCTCTATGATTATTTTTCTTTTCAGAGTAGCTACATTATCTAAGGTACAGGAGAGTATTGATCCTAAGCAATCAGATACTTGACCAAGTTCTGAGGGGTCTGATGGTGATCCAATCAAAGTACTGCTTTTCTACAATATAGTAATGTAACTGGTCAAACTTGCTGCATAACTACCACATTTTTAAAAGCATTACAAATGTCATAACATTTTGACCATAGGGGGTGCTACCACTGCAAATTACAAAATTATTGCAACACTGTGCCAAACCAACAGATAGTGACATAACTCTAACTGTAACACCCATGATGGTCAAACAGAAGCCTGGAAAGAGTTTCATCCAAAACAGGTGATGTTGGTGACAAGGTGGGGGCTTTTGACTGATCTAATAGTGAAGAGAACTGAAATGCTAGTGAGCTCTACCAAAAAATTTATCGAAGCCATGAGCTACAGTACCGAACTAGTGAAATCATAGGAAGCAGCAAATAAAGAAAGCTTTATTCCATTCCAAGTCGCCTCGTGTGTCACCTCAACACACACGACTATAACAGTCTGAGAAACAGAGGCCGTAAATTGAGGGTAAAAAAAACTCATGTGCATGTCAACACTGAAAACCGAGTTTCTGGAAACTTTTACACTGGAAGTTTTCATAAAGATCCTCTTTCGTTGGTATAAAATGCCATTTGTGTGTCAATAAAGGTCAAAACACTCAGAAAAGGCTACATTTTAAAAAAATCCCATGCATGTGTAGACTAGGGATAACAATGCCTGAAAGATCTGTCACAAAAAATGTCGTTCTATAATAGCTTTCCAGTGAAACATGACTCCAGGACTGTCAGGTTTAGCAAAAGCAGAATAAAATAAAATAAAATGTAAGTCTGCTACCAAGGATTTTCTGTAATATATTTTACAGAACACGTGTGTTTTACTTACTAAAAAGTTGTGCATAGTATTCGTTCTCAGATTCTACATGTGTATTTATTTATGCAAATTAAGTTACAGATATGCTTTTGTATTTGACGCATACATTTATGCAGATTCTTTATTGCAGTATTTCAGCTTAGTTTTGTGAAATCACTGTATGCACATTTTTAAAGCAAGCTCTAGATAAAAACATAAAAAATAAAAGTATTGCATACTCAGAGCTTGTGAAATGTATGTAGTATATTTAATATTTCTTGTTAATATTTCTTATTATTAAAATTATTATTCAACCTTTTCTTGAAAATATGTCATGGAATGATATGACTACACTGAAAGATTATTTTACTTTTGTTATTTTGTTTCCCTCAAAATCCACATTGCAATGAATGGAACTATTTAAAATAAAGAAACTTTGAAGAGATGTAATAATGAAGAGGTAAAATAATCTCACAATCTCATATTTTATTTAATGTATGATACATTGTATAATTTTTGATTCACTATTTATTTATAATTTTTATAAATGTTTTGGTAGATGATATCATATACTTAGACTTTCCTATTCCACATGAAATTTGGTGGGAATAAAGCACTTTTTAAGCAATAACTCAACAAAGAAATTTTTACCAGGTGCATCATCCTAGCTTACTACAACCCATTCATCAAGTAGCACCACCTAGTGAAGAACATCAGTGTAAAAATCTAGCACTTCACTAGTTAATATCTTGCCACTTAAAGGTTCAAACTTAACACACTGCATCCCGACAACATTCTTTGCAAATACACCAAATGCTCTTAAAATTTCATGCATGGGTGCACTGCACTACATTTCAATAACCCTAGAACCCTTTAAGCTAAAATGAAGAAATCTGGTATGTTAATGAAGTGAAAGTGAGTATTTGTCATTGTGAACACTCCCCATCACACTTCAATGAAATGTGACCTTACACATGAACCATGTGTAGCTGGATGGTACCTTGCTCAAGGGTACATCTGTATTAACTGGCAAGGACCCACCAATCATAGTTCCAAACCACTAGACAACCACTGCCCATATTATAAGTTGTCTACACACAGGCTGCTTTGGTCAGGAACCAAACCGAGGCCCTCCACATAGCAGGTAAGAACTCTACCACCAAACCACCAATCCAAAGCTAGCGCCATTAACCTGGCTCAACAAAATGGCCAACAATAGCCACTGTAATTTGCCAATCTTAACTATATTTTTAAATCATACTAATCATGCTCAACTGCTGTAGTTGTCAGATTAAATGCCACAATGCAAATTTTCAGATGTTTTTTTTTTTCTTCTTTTGATGTTCTCCAGTAAAATCTCATTTTCTTCAAAGGCATTTCCCAACCTCCTTTTCATCTTCAGACTTAAACAGGGGTTTTACTACTGTGCCTTTTAGTCTGATGAATGTAAATGTAATATAAATCTATGTTCTGAATGACAGTACAATATTGTGCCTTAGTCAAAATAGCCCAGACTAAAGCATCCCTTATTGCTTCAGTAAGTGAATAGATACTGTATACTGTATGTATGTAAGTGTGTAACGTTATCATGGCAAAAATTAAAATATATTCAAAACAGGCTGTTCGATTGCTTACATTCTTCACCAACTTTAACAGTTTTCACAACAAACATTTCTGCCAAAAAGAGAGAGGAACATTCCGTTTTTAACGAACAGGGTCCTTTAACAGGGCAGTGGTGGCCTAGTGGTTAGGACTTTGGCCCTGAGATCTGAAGGTCACAGGTTCCCAGCCCCCACTGAGTCCCCACTTCACTGCTCCCCAGGCGCTGTTGATAGCTGCCCGCTGCAAAATGCAGAAGACAAATTTGCAAATTTGCAAAAGTTGTGGTGCACTGTGTGCAGTGGTGTATTCACAATGATCGGAAATCACGAAATCACAAGTCTGATCCAAGGACTTATGAAACATATGGGAACTCATCTATGTTAGGTCACAAGTCCAGATGTTGGCCATTCCTGTTAAAAATGATGGATCTTGATCCAGCTTCCATCCGATTTCTCCACTCTCGCTTAACAAGCAGTTACTGCTTAATACATTGAGTGCACGCTGGAGTTATGCCTTGCATTATTAATAACACCCACTTTGAAATATTAATTGTCAAGACCTCGAGCTCACGCTATCAATCAATGCCTGCTGCAATTCTAACAATGGCCTCTTGATAGTGCTTCCGATGCTGTTGTAGTAAGCACTAAAGCTTAACAGGATCCAACATGAAGCAGGTGTAGCATTGAGCCTGTTGCTGTCGAACTTGGAGAACACACTGTGTGGGTGTTTAGTCGATATGCCTTTATCCAAAGATCTGAAGCCTCCTCAAGGCTTAGTAGTGCGATAGAGGAATATACGCTTCAGATACAGAACAGTTTATTTTGTGTCACATCAGACAACCCACCCCCTCAATTGGCTGAGTTGTGATGTTGTGATTTCATTGGTGGCCTTTGACAGAACTTTATTTTTTCTTCTGCCATTCATGATTTAAGTGTACACTGATCAGGAATAACATTGAAAACACCTACCTAATATTGTGTAGGTCTTTCTCATGCTGCCAAAACAGCTCTGAATCGAGTGCTCTGCATGTTCTACCTTGAGCTTTTCTGTGCTTTTGCTCCCCTCTGGGCACCCATGGGCCTGTCACTGATTCGCCAGCTCCTTAGGACTACTTCTGGTAGGTATTCACCAAGAAGACCCCACAAGGCCTGTTGTTTTGGAAATTTTATAACCCAATCACTCAACCATCACAGTTTGATCCCTGTTCACATCTTTTCTACTTTCACTACATTAACTGACAGTTATTTCACCTCTTGACAATACATTCTTTTCTTGTTGGTTGGCAGATTTTTGACCTTGTTATAAAACATCTGATATAATTTCCAAGAGAAGACATCATATTTTGGCTTTGAATTCAGTTTTTAAAACTACTACTGAGCCAACAGTCATCAAACAAGGGCATCTGCGATGCTGCCTGCTTAGCATGGTTCAAGTATATCAAGTGATATAGCAAGTATATCAACAACAACACAAAAATATGCAGCATTTGAGTTCAAGTTGTCTTCAAAATAAGGGGGAAATAGAAAGATTCTAAGGGCCCAGCACTAACATGGGGTCCTCAGAGTACACCATCTGCAAAGAAATTTTAATATTGGGGTTTCCTGATTGCCAACAAGATTTTTGCTTGGTTTTAAATGGCAGCGGCCAGGTAAGCTGTATATTGCATCCTACAGATGAATTAGCCTAACATTAGCATTTTAATAATGTGCATTTCATTAATGTGTGTCATAATGGTATACTACTACTATTTAAAAAAAAAGGTAAAATCTAAGCAAATAGAATAGTAAAATCAATGCAAGAATTTTATAATATCATTAACCAATATTTTCACAATAGTAAATAAAAAATATCAAACATTTAAACTGAGTAAATGTACCATTTTTTTGGGAATAAATAGAACATTTTGAATTAGGGCCATATTTGCCAGTGTGTAGCTTGCACTCATCATCTGGGAACTGATGTGACCAGCTGCTGGACTTTTGGGAGAGCATTCTTGTCCCATTCTTTTAGGATTCTAATTGCTCAACAGTCTGGGTCTTTTTTGGCACATTTTTCAGTTCATGATGTGCCTAATGTTTCTAATAGGTGAATGATCTGGACTGCAGGTAGGGAAGTTAAAAATCACACATTCTTGTTGTATTGGTTTTTATACATTTAATAAATCCCAACTTTTCTAGAAAAGGAGATTTTAAATACTCTTTTATAAAAAATCTTTGGTCTCCTTGGTTGTTAAAACATAATCAGAATCATTACTGGCTTTTGCTGTTAGCCTTGTTGCTATGCTGGCCATTGCTACTCTGAAACTGCTGCTACTCTTAAAATGTTGCACTGCTACACTGAAACTGCAGTGGCGTTGAAATCCCTGTTGCCTCAAAATCACTGCTGCGCTGAAAATGCTGTTACTTGTAGGTCTTTGCTTCTCTGATGCCTCTGTTATGCTTGTTGCTGCTGGGCTACCACCCCCTACTAGGCCCTGTAAATACAAGGAATGTATCTTAACAGTGCAAATGAGGACAGGATTTTGAAGGTTGTCTAAGGCTGTCTTTGGTTGGGGCAGCTCTAGATTTTACCAGGTGTCCAGTAAATTAATTCGATTTTACTCAAATTAAAATGAATTAAAATGAAAAAACATGCTAATTTTAGTTATGTCCAAACCAACAGAACAGTGCATTAGCACAATTCTGTATTTCCATTTACTTCCTTCTGACAATGACTCTGATGCAGTATATTTTATTCATGATGAAACTATGTGAGCAGTTCAATTCAAGCAAATTCAACACGTTACTTCTGTTATTTCACAGTACTATACTGAGTGTCCACTAGATACAGTCTGTCCGCAGACTTTTGGCTTGCAGAGTGTAGCGAGAAGGACTCATACATTTAACGCCTGACCAAGCAGTGACCCAGGCCAGGCGACGGGCAACCTCACAGTCAAGATCAAACTCAGTTATTAAACTGTGGTGAATAAAGAGGGCCAAAAGTAATGTTCCAGCAGAGCACAACATCTGTTGACTTAATTACAGGCCTCAATAATTCAAGCAACAAAAGTCATTCTGTGTCCAGGTTGTTTTTTTTTCCACACATCGCTGAAAAAATGCTTCTTTCTGTTTTCGACAGGAGAACCCAAACTCAGGTAATGGGTCTTTTTTTTCTGTTTTCTGTCTTTCTCTCATGCCATTGCCCCTGCGGAGGCTGTTCTTGAACAAAGTGCATAGGCTCATAAATGGTGCTCGAGGGTGAGCTTCAGTGTCATGATAATGGAGAGAAAATGGGTAGCTTTCACCACTACCTGCATTAGCTGCATATCTCACAATGCACTGTGACCCACTAAAAGATTTTAGTCGCAAAACAAATACATTATGTGAAGTTATAGATGCATGTATTTTTGTGTGTGAATATTAAATAAGGTTATTATTATTATTTTTTACCTCAGAATGACTCTGTCCTGATATTTTCTGCATTACTTAGCTTTGGGGAAATGAAAATGACACTCTGACTATGAAGCAATAGCAAATGTTTTGGCTTAAATCAATATTCTGTATGTCAGTCAACATTATTATAGCACTTGAGCACCGTAAGAGTTCCAAAGTCTCTTATTTTTACAAGTTTTCAGACCTTAATCAGCTCGTTAGATCTGGTAACAGCTGTCATTAGTAAATATCATTAGTAAATATCAGCTGGTGTCAATTTCAAAGCTTTATAAATATGCTGATTCTTCAAACCTTGTGCACACGCTTGTGGACACTCAACAACCATAGGTTCCTCTAAGCAGCTGTATAAGACTCTGAAAATGAAAGTTATTCATGCCCACAATGCAGGAGAAGTATCCACAGTGAGAAATGTAATTAAGAGATGGTAGTTCAGGGGAATTGTGGAGGTCAAGATGAGATCTGAAAGACCAAGAAAACTCTCTAAAAGAGAACTACTCATGTGCTGGTCAGTAAGACAAATAAAAATCCCCCTTTGCAAAAAACCTGCAGACTCTGGAGTGGTGGTGCAACATTCCACAAGACCTTCATGGGAGAGTCAGCAGAAGAAAACCTTACCTGCATTCCCATAATACAATCCAGTGTCAAATGTATGCAACAGAATATCTACAGAAGCCTGTTGTTTTATGGAAACAAGTGCTGTGGGCTGATGAAGTTAAAATAGAATCTTTGGCCACAATTAGCAAAAGCAAGTTTGGAGAAAAAATGTGCAGCATTTCATGAAAAGAACACCTTGCTAACCATTAAGCATGGGGGTGGATCTATCATGCTTTGGGGTTGTGTTGCAGCCAATGGCACAGGAAACATTGTATGAGTGGAGGGAAGAATGGATTCCACTAAATACCAGCAAATTCTGGAAGCAAACATCACACCATCTGTAAAAAAGCTGAAGCTGAAAAGAGGATGAGCTTCTACAAAAGGACAATGATTCTAAACAAACGTCAAAATTCACCATGGACGACCTCAAGAGACATGAGGTTTTGGAATGGCCATCACAGTCTCCTGATTTAAACATCAATGAGCATTTGTGGGTAGATTTTAAAAGAGCTGTGCATGCAAGTTGGCCAAAGAATATTACTGAATTGAAATCTGCCAGAGATTTTACTAAGTATTGATTATGAAAGGGGCCCAAACTTTTGCACAGTGCCATATAAACATTTTTATTTTTTAGCTTTGTTCAATTTATGTCATAAAAAGTAATTATGTATTAATGTTTGCTGAAAATATTGTATATTTTTTCCATTAGAGAGACTGTGTTTTTTGTCTTTCCAATTAAAAACGGACCAAAATATGTTTTTTTATTGAGGGGTGCCCAAACTTTTGATATATATATATATATATATATATATAAATAATCACGGTCATTTGCTCCTCTTTGGCCTTTCTTAGACGCCTTCTGAGTATGTCACTGGTGTGGTTAACAAGAGACCTAACTCATCCCCAGCCGTGTGTAATCAGACGGCCCCTCTTGAGCAGCCACGTGCTCATGGCTGCCTCTGGTCACTGTCCAGGGTTCTGAAAGCACAGCTCACCCCTGAACAGCACCAATGGCTTGCTTGTGCATTGCTGGGGCAGGCGTCACATTTCCTTCGTCACAGTCTCCATCACCACATGCATTTTCAAAGTTCAAGGGTACTTTATTTTTTGTTTTCACATTGAAAACAGTGTGGAAATGACTCAAAACGATTGAAGAGAGTCCAGCACGCCCTCCTTGGTCGGGATGCCACAATCCTAAGGGATCCTTATTGATCCTTATTGATATATACTTTATATACACCAATAAGTGCCCAATTTGGTGTTATTGCTCTCATACTCTCTCATACTGGTTACTGGAAGTTTAAGGCACTTCATGGCAAAAAAAATAAATATTGCTCTACATAAAGATGGCCTGATCTATAAGAAAACTGCCAACATCCTGAAACTGCATCACAGTGAGCACAACCATACAATGGATTCTGGGACAGTTTCCACTTAAAACAGGCCTCATCATGGTCGACCTAAGAAGTTGAGTGCACATGCTCAGCATCATATACAGAGGTTGTCTTTTGAAAATAGATGTAGGAGTGCTGCCAGTATTGCTGCAGAGATTGAAGAGGTGGGGATGGGGGGTCAGCCTCTCAGTGCTCAGACCATACGCCATACACTTAATCAATTTGGTCTGCATGGCTGTTGTTCCAGAAGGAGGTCACTTCTAAAGATGATGAATAAAAAAGCCTGCGAACAATTTCCTGAAGCCAAGCATAACTTAGCACATGGATTACTGGAACCATTGTCAATATAAACTTATTTGGTTCAGATGCTGTCAAGCGTGTATGGTCTAAACCAGGTGAGGTGTACAAAGACAGGCGTGTCTTGCCTATAGTCAAGCATGGTGGTGGGAGTGTCATGGTTTTAGCACTGGGGAGCTACAGTTCATTGAGGGAACTATAAATGACAACATGTATTGTGACATACTGAAGCAGAGAATTATCCGCTCCCTTCAGAAAACTGGACATCTAAGATGACCACTGCCTTGCTAAAGAAACCAAGAGTTTCCAAAGTTTCTGTGCTGGACTGGCCAAGCATGTCTACGGACCTAAACCCTATTAAGCATCTGTGGGGCATCCTCAAGCGAAAGGTGTAGGAGCAAAAGTCTCTAACATCCACCAGCTGGAGAGGAGTGGAAGAACTCTTTGGGCACAATTTGGACATATTTACTTAGGAGTATACTCGTATACTACTCGTATACTACTTTTGTTGCAGGTGCTTTAGACATTAATGTTTGTTGTGTTATTTTGAGGGGACAGCAAATTTACACTGTTATACAAGCTTCAGTTCACATGAAAAGATATAATAACATATTTACACAAATGTGAGGGTTGAACTGTATAATTGTCTACAAGAAATTTTATCCAGCTTAAGAGAAAAAAAAAACTTTTAATATAATTTCTATGCACATGTTGATGGCTGTATTGAGGACATGCTGTTTGCAAAAATACTTTTTATTAAATATGTCAAAGTTAGCATACATTTGTTGGAAGTTTTCGTCACTGAACAGAAATTGGACACAATATTAAGACATAATATTACATTCCTGTGAGTGGCAGAATTATGAAGAATGATTTTCAAAACCCCTGCTTGTGGATGTGCATCATGGCACAACACAGGAGATTTCTGAAGACCTGATGCTTATTGATGCTTCATCTCTGAAGAGTTTGAATTCCACAATTCACTATGAGACATATTGTGTATTTTTACTAATGGGAAAGTGAGACAAGAATGAAGTCAATGTTTTGAAATGTTTAGGCTAATTTACTGACCTTAAACCAACAGAAGTGATTAAAAACCTGACATAAGCTGCTCTTACAAGGAACCCATAAACATTATTATTGAATTTATGCTGTTCTGCAAAGTGGAATAACTGAAATTTCTCCAAGCTGATGTGCAGGACTGATCAACAGTTACCAGAAACAGGTTCACATTCTTTTGCCACACATAGACGGTTAATGCTCCTTTTCTCATTCTCATTTAATTTTAGGAAATCTGGTGGTGTTTTCTAGAGAACTTTCAAGCACCAATGTACACCTCATCTATTCAAAGTTGGTAAAGTCACTTATATTCAAACAAGTTGAATGTGATTTTGGCAGCTTTTTGAAAAAACTGTAATTTTTGTGAGTTTGAGAATTCTCACATGTGAATGTAACACAAACACATACACACACGCGCGCGCCCACCACACATGTGTTGTGTTGTGTGGTGTGGGAGGTCATCAGTATGCATGGGATGTGGTCAGTGCATGGATGAGCTCATCATGGTTGAGAGTGCATCAGTGGCATGAATCATACTGTGTGTATGCAGGCGTGTGGATGGAATTTGGATTAGCTCAAGTCAATTCCATATAAGCCTTCAAATTGGATTAATCCAAAGTGGGCGCAGGGAGATGCCAAATTAACACTGGGATGTGAATCCTCCCACCTAATATCACTCTCTGTTTTCCCATCAGCCCATCGGTGCCCTCCCCGCACCCGTCTCAGCAAATAGATGACTGTAGATGGCATATAAAACCAACTTTAAAAAATATATTTAAAAACACAAGCTAAAACTGGTGATAATGATTTAATGCTGTAGCATTTCATAGATTTTGTGAACTGTAACACTAGCGTTAGTCATTATAGAGATATAGGACAATGTATTGTCTATAACACTAGACTTATATTCACTTATACACCAGTTAGGTATTACATTAACATCACTGATGCTTAAAGTGAATAATATTGTTAATTGTTTAATTACGATGACACCTGTCAATGGGTTAACAATCAATGTGCTGGAAGCATCTCAAAAACAGCAGACTGTTCCATGCAGTAATTAGTAATTAGAAGACAAATGGTGAACTGGTGACAAGGCTTACGAGGGGAGGTGAAGGCCTGTCTGGTCCAATTGTACAGAAGAGCTACTGTGGTTTGAAAAGTGAATGCTAGTGCTTATAGAAATGCATCAGAAAACACAGTGCACCACAGTCAGAGCTGTTTCAGCTGCATGAGGACCTTCTTCATATTATTTAGGTGGTGGTTCTGCTGATCTGTGTACTGTACATTCACTATACATGTTATGCAGATCCAGATGAATGATTTGAAAATTTATATCCATCTTGTCAAAGCTTGTGGCACAGTGACCTTAGGCTCATGTGTGAGCATCCCATTCCAATGGCAATGATTTTCTATGGAGATTATAAAGATAATATCTGTGTAATTGAACTCTAGTGTCAGCAGTGAGACATTTAACTCGCTATATTTTACAATTAGGACGAATGTCTGGATACTAGACATATAATGTACCATTCTTTTGTGCAGCTTCACCGACTTATTATATATATTTATTCAGATTTAAATGATCTATGGATAGGTCAAGTGTTTGATGTTTAGTGCTTGGTTGTTTCTTGCCATGTTATCTACCCTGAAATCTGAGACAGTTTGATTATTAAAATAAAGTTGCCTTTTTATTAATGTGTCTTTTACATATTTATCAAATATGAAGCATGCAACAATATAGGGGTGTGGCACATTGAATTTGCATACCAACAATATACCGTACATATTATGAAAAATAGTAATTCCAGATGTTTAAAAGATGTTGTAGCTCCATTTTTATCCTTTCTTTCTGAAAAATGTCAGTCACACATTTTAGTCTGGCCTTTCATGCTCTGTAATGAAATATTGAAGACTGAAAAGGGAGCATTTGGGAATGGGGCCTTCAGGGCCTCTTCACCTACAGGCTTTCCAGACTGACCTTAGCTGGGTCATTGCTTCGAATGCACCTCAAATCTCCTCAGACAATGAGGGTAAAAAAAGAATGAAAAGTTCCCAGGTAGGGTGATAGCCATGATGAGTCAGTAGCTTAAGTATTAAGTATTCTTAAACAGAAAATTCTAATTTAACCCTCCTGTTGTGTTGCAGGTCAAATTGACCTGCAGAACAAATATTTTCTCCTGGGTTTAATGTGTTTAATGTGCATTGAACAAACTTAACATGTATATTGAAATTCTATCATGTTTGCATGGCCACTGTAGTCCCCAGTAATGAGAATGGAGGCTACAAAAAGTAAAAATGTCACATTAAGCTAAAACTGATTACTCTTCTTTAATAATAAGAGTGACAAAATGATTCCCTAACTTTTCCCTAAAAAATGAATTAACGTTATGGGTGGGGGAGTGACCTTGCATGTCTAAAACAAGTGCTGGCACAAATATAAAAATGTAACTTAGTCTGCAGTTAAATAAGTGTTTGAGGTGTTGGACTCAGTTGACTGAAAGGAACCATGGCTCCAGTGAAAAGGTTTTAACAATGGAAAGGATTATAAAACTGAAATCCAACCATAAGTCTGGCAGAGGACATTGATAGTTTCCAGGCAACTGTGCGTAAAATGTGTGCAAATCTAAACAAAATGGGAACGTTATTAAAGTAAAATGTACAGAAGACCATGGATGACTTCATAGCAAAAGGACAGATACTTCAAGGAAAATGTCTTGAAAAATAGTAAAATAGTAAAACAAACAAACAAACATACAACAAATAATAAAATAAGTAATAACATGATCAATACAAATGAAAATGTGCTGATTTATAAAATTAGATTTGGTTAAGGACCTGGGGAGGTGCCCATCCTTACCTTAACAGTCAATGTCCAGGTGCATGCTGGGATTTTTGACTCTTTCTTCATTCCAAAGAAGGAAAAATAAGTCAAAAATTCATTTTTCAGGATAATAATGCACGTTGCCAGTGCAGAGCAGTGTTAGGGCTTTTCTTCAGGAAAGGTAGATCTAAATGTGGTCATACCTTACAACATTGTGAACGAGCCGGGCTGCAATAATTTGTCATCTAGACTGAGATCTTTCCACACTGAAAGATTCAAAGATGCAAAGCTTTCAAATTTCAGTTTTACTAAAACCTAGTATACAATAATGCTTTTGACTCATTTAGTTATTTCAATTTAAACATTATGCATCCATCAACATGTGTCCTTGACAGAGAATGTGTCAAATTATGAAAAATCGCACAAAATTCTTCAAATAATTGAACTGAATTCATTGTTTATCAATCTACAACCCCCCCCCAAAAAACCCAGGAGGTTATTTTTAATTGAGGAAATACATAACTATGATTGGTAATCGGTTAAAAAAATGTTGATTATGCCAAATGTGTCATTAAATTGAGAGATATTAAATGGACAAATACATTGTTGTCAGATGGTTAACATGCAATTTGGCCCAAGAACATCAGGAGCGTGTTAGTTCTTGGTGCCCAGAGCTCTAACTAAGCAGGATGAAGTGGCATTTAGTCATTATGCTGCCCACAGATGGAGCGAACCAGCTTAGTTTCTATAATTTTTAAGGATTGCTTTAATCTGTTTTTATTTCCTGTAATTATGTTCTATTTATCTTTGTAAAACACATTGAATGACCTGTGTATGAGAACGTGCTATATAAATAAACTTGCCTTGCCTAGCTTTGCTTAATGTTAACCTTAACAGGAGGGTTGCACAATTTCCCTTCACCCCACGTAGGTCAATCAAAACAGTTTTGATTCTATAGTTTTAGTGTAATAGATAATGTTGTTATCAACACATGGTTGTAGTTGCTAGTTTAGATGTTTTGAGATTACTTAGCAACCAAGTTTAAGGAGTATGATTATTTTGTATGATGTCCATTGGTGGGTACTACCAGATGGGACAACCAAGGTAGGTGGCACTGGATCACTGGACCTCCCACGACTAAAGCTGGAGGGGCAACACTTCCCTTTTACTTCAAAGCTCAAAGAAAGCCTTTATACTGAAGGTGCATTTAACAGTTATAAAACAGTAAGGATTTTAATGTACAGTGGGGCAAAAAAGTATTTGGCAGCCACTGATTCTGCACAGTTGACCCACTTAAAAAGATGAGAGAGTCTGTAATGTTCATCATAGGTTCACTTCAAATGTGAGAGACAGAATTTTTTTTTTATCCAGGAAATCACATTGTATGATTTTAAAGAATTTATTTGTATAATTGTGCAGAAAATAAGTATTTAGCACCTACAAACAATCAAGAATTCTGTCTCTCACAGACCTGTTACTTCTTTAGGAAGCTCTTCTCTCCTCCACTCATCACCTGTATTAATGGCACCTGTTTGAACTCATTATCTGTACAAAAGACACCTGTCCACACCTTCAAACAGTCAGACTCCAACCTCCACCATGGCCAAGACCAGAGAGCTGTCTAACGACACCATGAACAAGATTGTACACCTGCACAAGACTGAGATGAGCCAATCTACAATAGGCAGCAGCTTGGTGAGAAAAGATCAAGTGTTGGAAATGAAGATCACTGACCATCTTCCTCAACCTGGGGCTCCATGCTAGATTTCACATCATAGGGTACAAATGATTTTGAGTACGGTGAGGAAACAGTCCAGAACCACACAGGCGGAACTGGTCAATGACCTGAAGACAACTGGGACCACAGAAACAAAGGTTACTGTAACGTGCTGGCGAGGGCCCAGCACGAGTATTTAGACAGAACTCCAAATGCAGAGGCGGAGGGTAAAATAAATAGGAAAAAGGGGAACCGGCCAAAAATAAACAAAAACTAAACTAAGGACGATCACTCCTACACCCCAAATACACAAACTGGGAGTGATCCCTACTTCGTCTTAGGCGAGCCTCGAACCCCGGCCTCAGCGCTGCCTGAACCAGTGCACTAACGCTCTGAAAAACAAGGTAG
This sequence comes from Lepidarchus adonis, assembly GCA_037576955.1. Lineage (NCBI taxonomy): Eukaryota > Metazoa > Chordata > Actinopteri > Characiformes > Lepidarchidae > Lepidarchus > Lepidarchus adonis. The sequence continues at coordinate 11,558,387 of JBBIGC010000131.1, read as the reverse complement.
AAGAGCGGAGGCAATAGCACCGGAATAGAGGCAGGAAAAAAACCAAAGTAAATAACCCACCGCTACCAGGGGAATAGCAGTGGGAAAAACAAAGAAAGGAGCAAACAAAAAGACACCGTGTTTGAGCGGCGAGAGGGCGCTAGTGACTTAGGCAGCGCGGGCGGGGCTGTACCTCGCTGCAGACACTCTCAGAGCCCGCGAGCAAACGCCTCACACATACAGGCTGTTCTGAGCAGAACGCACACACACAACAATCACACTTATAGAGCAGCAGAGAGTGTGAGCTCGACGAACATGTCTTTAACCCACTACCAATACCGGCTGGTCTGAAAGGTTTGCTGTGAATTTTACAACAATGGACCAGCCCGGTGCTCAGCGCGCGGAGCCTTCTTATGCTCCGTTCAACAGGTGAAGCTCGTCACCGGGCTGCTCCACAGGTGACACTCGTCACCGCTGATGGCGCCTCACCGCTGTCAGCGGTGGGTACTACAGTGACCGCACTACCCGCTCTGATGGGCCACCTGTGACAAAGAACAGCCGGGTTCTGACACCCCATGTCCCCACTAGTCCCTTGTGTGGCCTGGCGAGGAACTGCGGGAACATGGCGGCATCCGCCCCTTACAGGTACTCTTAGAAACTCACATTAATCCATGTCGTCATGGATTAAAATCCTGCTTGAGCATGTCCAGCTCCGTCTAAAGTTTGCCAGAGACCATCTTGGTGATCCAGATAAGAAAAGATAAGATAAACCTTTATTGTCCCACAAGTGAGAAATTCCACATCGATACAGCAGCAGGACAGCAAAGAGAGTATTAAGAAAAACAATAAGTAAGAAGTTGCTTAAGAAGTTACAGGTAAGATAAAGTAAGGCAAAAATAGTATAAAGTAATAAAGTAATATACTATTACAAAAAATATAAGAAGTATTTACACAAATAAATAAGGCAAATGTAAGAGTGTAAGCGAGTAAGAGTAAAGAATGTAAAAAAGTGTAGACAGTGCAGGGAGGCAGGAAATATTGCACAGAAAATTGTTGCACAGATGAATTTTGTAAAGTCTGACTGCAGCTGGAAGGAAAGATCTCCTTAATCTTTCCTTCCCACACCTTGGATGCAGCAGCCGCCAGATGAGGTTTGGGAGAATGTCATGTGGTCAGATGAGACCAAAGGGAACTCTTTGCTATAAACGTCACTCCCATCCAAAGAACACCATACCTACTGTGAAGCATGGGGGTGGAAACATTATGCTTTGGGGCTGCTTTTCTACAAAGGGGACAAGACTCTTCTGACCTCAATCCAATAGAGAATCTGTGGAGAGAGTGGAAAGTCTGTGTTGCTCAGCGACAGCCCCAAAACATCACAGCTCCTGAGAAGATCTGCATGGAAGAATGGGCCAAAATACCAGCTACAGTGTGTGCACCTGGTGAAGACCTACAAGAAACGTTTGACAAACCAAGGTTACATTAAAAATTACTGAGGTGAACTTTTGCTATTGACCAAACACTTAATTCTTTAAAAATCATACATGATTTTCTGGATAATTTTTTTGCATCCTGTCTCTCACAGGTGAAGTGAGCTTATGATGAACATTACAGATCTCTCTTAAGTTGCAGAATTGGTGGCTGGCAAATCATTTTTTGCCCCACTGTATGTTGTTGATTCACAGTTCTTGTTTTTAGCCATAGCCTGACGTATTGCTTTTCTGTAGCAGGCAAAAACACTGGTATACAATACAGTTTGATTTTATTATTATTGATATAATTGCAGTGTGTAGTTTTTATAAATGTGTCTAATTGCCTTTCTGATTCTTATTGTGTTTCAGGACATGAATGGAGTGCCATTACTTTATAAACCACCAGAAAAAACAAGTGATAATAATCACTTCATTAGAAAATTACAGAAACAAATCAAAGTCAACTAAAATGAATTGCTTCATTTGCTCTTGGAGCTTGGATTCTTGCTGCTGTGGTGATAATGAACGTAAGACTCAGCTTAAAGGCCTTTATGAAGGAAAGATGCCGAAAAACAAGAAAGAAGAAGCTGCTGCTGAACCGTGAGAGAGAGAGAGAGAGAGAGAGGGAGAGAGAGAGAGAGAGAGAGAGAGAGAGAGAGAGAGAGAGAGAGAGAGCATTGGATATATATTTTAAGCAATGGCTGAAAGTGTCAAGGAAAAATCTCAAAACAAACCTATGTCCTTTATTATCAGTTCACAAAATATCAGCTATGTGTACACACACAAAACTAATCTTGACACTTTTACTGCTTTCTTGACCTTGTGAACTGTTTTGCTGGCAGAGAAGCCCTCACTGGTGAGATAAATGCCTCTCACCAAACATTGTCTTGGTTGATTGACTACCTTTAGGATGCCATTTTTCTTGAAAGTATTGTTTAAACAACAATTACTTTTGAAATTCAATAGAATTTTTCCCCATGCGTGTACTTGTAGCCAGACAAATGCAGTGACATTACATCAACACAGAAGTCGAATATGAATGAATCGAGTGATGAAGCTTGTGTCTTTGAGCTGAATGATGTCTTTGTCAGATTGTGTTGTTGTGCAGGGAGGTTTATTGTGGAGTGTGAGCGCTCGTCAGGAGAAATGGAGGGAAGCGAGGGGCTGGCTGAGGCGGGCCTGCTTTTTGTCATCTCCTTCACCTAATACATTTCACATTGCCCAAAATGAAATGACACAGGAATGCAGATAAGCCATAAATCTGTGCTTGTGAGGTAAATTGCAAACGGTCAAAAAGAATCCAAGCTGTTTCATTTTCTTCCTTTTTTTCTTTTTTTTCTTTCAATACAAGGCAAATACCTGAATGCCTCTTCAGCTATTTTTATACATACATATAGATTTGATTTTGCTAAGTTTGCTGCTTAGTTGAATGTCCTTCACTCTTTTTCATGGAGACAGGAATTGATATGGAAATTGTGGACAAATGCTGAGATCTGAAATTTTTCGCATATATGTCATTGTCAGTACTATGTATTCTGATGCATAACCTAAAGAAAATTTGCACTGTGTGCTCTGACACCTTTCAGAAGTTTGTCTTTGAGTTTGGACCAAGCAGACTAGCCTTTGCACATTTATCAATGAGCTTCGGGTGCCCATGATCCTGTTGTGGATTCACCAGTTGTCCTTCCCTGGATAACTTTTGGTAGGTACTACCTACTGCAGACCTGGAGCACTCAATAAGACAAAGTTCTGCAGAGCGGCCATTTTTCCTGCTTCCAGCACATCAGTTTCAAGAACTGACATTTCACTTGCTGCCTAAAATATCACCCCACCCAAGCAGGAGCCATGAAATAATTGGATGTTTGTGGAATTGTGGGGGATCAAAATCACGACCTTCTGAAGAGACTACATGTAGACGGATGCACCGCTTGGAAGCCTTTTCATCAAGTATAATTTAATATAAATTAAAAATGCATTTCCTTTGGCTTGTGTGTAAGGGCCCATTGGTTATCTGTTATCCCAGAAACCTTGGAAATCATAACAAGAATCGTGTTGGGCTGCTACGTTATTAAAGTAGGAATTAATTTCCATGACATGCATAATTATGATGTAAATGGCAGGGCTGATGACAAATTTGTTAATGTTGTGACAGCAGTAGCAGGCCTGCAATAGAGAGCGTTTCATGAAAAATCACAGGCATTGACACAGGCATCATTTTTCTTGCGCATTCTGCATCATTTCTGCGACACAGCCGTGGCCCCTTGCCTTTATCAGTATTCACATTGCTTTTCGTCATTAAATATGTATACTCTGCTTTGAGTGCGATAAGAGTGTGCCTGGGTTTTTGTTGATTCACATCACACACACCAGTGTGTGAGGATGTTCTCTGCAGTGGTTGAGGGTTACAGATTGTGTACGAGCGGCCCAGCTCAACAGTGGGGTTTTGAAGTGTGTATAGCTTTGATAGAACTGAGGCCGCTGCATCCCTGACTGCTTGAAAGCAAACAGATTTGCTGACCGAGATTACAGCTCCTTTAACAATGCGACGGTTTAAGTAACTTACTGACCGTGTGTGTGTGTGTGTGTGTGTGTGTGTGTGTGTGTGTGTGTAGGTGTGTGTGTGTTTTGGGCTGGACCTATGCCAGCCAATTTAATTTGATTGAATATGTCGACTCTAAGCTCGTCCCTGGTGGCCCACTTTGTTAATGGCTGTGACAAGCCAATGAAATAAAATGACACATGCCAAGACACTGAGCCGCATGTGCATAAATGTCCCTAACCTGCGTTTACCTATGCGATAAGAACCATGATCGATGGCTATCCACAGCAGTAGGGACAAATGATTACGTTCCAGTTTAATCGTGGGAACCCTAGATATACGCTTCCCATCAAAGGATTGGGCACACTTACATTTTCAGTGTAGTTTTTCTTAAAATTGCATATTTAGTGAAGCAATGTTGGGAAACAAATGGTCAATTGTCACATACAGTAATTTTTACACATTTCTCTGCACTCAACGAAACTTCACAATCATCTGAAATTCAATGGGTGCGCACTGAAACACCTTCCCATTGGGTTTCATGGAAAGTCATTGGGGCTTCTTTTTTTATGGTCAGTACAAGGAAACATCAAAATCCCTGTGCTAGAGAATCGACCGTATGCTACAGTTGCGCCGCATTATGGTAATTTCTAAAAATGCAGGCTAAACCTGTGCTGTATGTCACTGTATTTTGAAAAGCACTGTGACTCTGGCATGTAGTCCCAAGGCAGTGGTTGTTTGTGGACATTGCTCAAGGAGTTTTGAGGTATCAGGCTACAAATGTATTAACAGATAATGCATCATCTTCTAAAGATATTACCCAAGGTATTTGTGACCTCTTTGCCACATCCTTAATCAGGACATTTTATACTGAAGAATATGTGTTGGATGGAATTTACATTTCTATAAAGAGCATGATGTTGCTTCAAACATTACAACACTGACCAATACTGAACAAAAGACCAGCTGGTATGAACATTTTTCCACTTGACTCTATGCAGACACGCAATGGCGGCCTAGTGGTTAGGCTACAACTTCAAGTCCCAGCCCAGGTACCATTAAGGTACACATGAGCAAGGTAGTATCTCATGACACTGCTCACTGGGTACTGTTGATAACTGCCTGCTGCTCCACATGTGTGATGGGTTAAATGAAGAGGCCACATTTTGTTGTGTTGCACTTTGTATGAGAGTGTGTGAATGACAGATGACAAATAGTCACTTTCATTCACTACTTCTGCTTCTGGTTCCTCCCACTGTCCAAAGACCTGTGAGTTAGGCTGATTGGCTAGTCTAAATTGCCTGTAGGTGTGAGTGTGTACGTGTGTGAGAAAAGCTCTTTGTTTTGCCCTGTGACGAATTGGCCTCATGTTCAAGGTGAACCCTGCTTTGTGCCCATAGTCAGCTGGAATCAGATCTAGCTTCCTCACCATAAAAAATAAGAGGTTTGGAATATTAATTAATGAAGATTAGATCAGATTAGATATTTCAACTCATGGCCTTTAGGCCTATCTACAGGGCTTCACCACGTAGGATATCAATACAGTTTCTCCTTAGCGGCTAGCCAGCTAATTTACATAAGCTATGCTGATGTACTATGAGATGTGGTTCAATGTTCCTTTATTAGTCTTCCTGAAGGAGACATTTTGCTCGGAAAAGGACAATGCTGTATACAAGACAAACACTGATTCAAACACACATACAAGGTAAAAAATCTCTATAAATAACTTTGGACAGAAATTGTACAAGAGGCATGTGTAAAATGCAGCCATTAACTTTGAACCTGTAAAGGTTCCTCGCCCACCAATCGCTCGTTCACCATTTTAATTGAGAGGTGGATGAACATCAGCATATCTGTGTGAGATTATTACTACAACATGGTTTGAAGTAAGTGGCTGCTGATTTAAGCATGCAGTTTGCAAAATGCTAGTTGGTGTAATATGAATGCATCAAATGGCGATATCATCAAACAGGTCTTGGCTGAGCAGCTACATTTGGAAAAAGTGTTTTTTGGTTGTTTTTCTTTAGAAAAAATTAGAAAATTCCAATGTGAAGAGAAACCAGTGTCCTCGAATGAATGAATTGAGCTAGGAGGAGAGTAGTTACCTGGAGGAAAGGCTAAGACTCTTAGTGTTCCCACCGGGCTGTGGGGGCACTAAGCTGAAGGCATGAGGAGCCTTTGACGCTCGCACAAAGGCGAGGTCCTGGTAAGCTGGTTATCTCTCGGACCAGTGACAGCTTTAAAGGTGTGGTCAGGAGGGGATGGAGGAGGAGTGAGTGTGGAATCCAGCCTTTAGCATGCTGTCATGGTGGACGGGGATTTAATTTTGATACCTTAGGAGTTGGCCTTTTGAGAAGCTTCTGTATTCAAGAGCAGGAAACAGAGCCAAACAACCATACCATTATTAATGTTCACTTAATTTGCTGATGCCGGAGCTACATTCACTTTCTACACCTTACCATTCAATATGGTGTTCAGATTTTGACATTGGCATATCTAAGTTCTGCCATTGTTTCTGTTTTACTCTCCTGAACTTTGTATCTGTCACATACAAACCTGAGTGCTCACTGAAGTGTGGGTAACAACGGCTAACATTAGCCTAGCTAAGTAGATGCTCTATTCTTAATGAGAAGATTTTTTGTATTATCAACATTTTTTGTTTTCCATTTTAAATTCAGGAGCTCTGTTTTTAGCAGGAAAGTCAGCAATGTCCAGCAACCATACAGTTATGTTTATGCCACTAGTTTGAAATAAATGTGTAGCAAAAGCAGACTAGCTAAATATAAAGTATTCCTTCTATTAAGGTTGCTTTGAAATGTGCTATGTTACTTTAAACATTTTAAAATTAAAACTAAGCATTCTACATTGTGGGCCCCTGATTGTAACTTAAAGAATTTCAGTTTCACAAAATTTGGTGGGATTCTGAAAATATGATAGTGATGCATTATGTCAAATTTTGTGAAGTTTGAATCTTTATGCCATAAGATATAAGCTAGTTAAGCACTAAATTAAAAAAATAAACTTGTCTAAGTAATAGTTTAGCATTTACCCAAAAAGTGTTTTGTGCCTTATCCACGAAGTGACACCCCACGTAGGAACAAAAACAGTTTGTAGTTTGTATCAGCCATGTATGGTTAAATCATGTCATGTTTCATGTGAATTAGTAAATGAAATCACATATCAAAAACCAAATAAAAGGAATACATAAATAAAATCAAGAAATGTCATATGACCATTAATTTACTTCTGTCCTATTCACATTCATGTACATTTTACAATTTGCTTCATACTATCGTGTCTTTGTGTATTTGTAGTACTGTATTTATTGTGGGGTTCTGAGCTAAGTTTGCACTACTGTGTGCTTATTGTGTTGTACAGTTTTGTATCACTTTAATACACACAGTCATTACATGTCTTGGCCACTTGCCATTTTCCCCTTTGCTTTACCTGCTATTTGACAAAGATCAAGTTCCCATTCACATAAATTTAATCCTTTACAATGGTGTGAAACCTAGCAGTTTGCCAACAAACAGCTTAAAAAGAGATCTGTGTCATATTTTGACAAAAAAGTCAGATTTGTGCCACTTCAACCTGGCGGTCTTTGTGAAACGGTGGCGATGTTGGCGTCTACTTGTCCCACGTTGACAAATGACCCTCCTACACAAGCAGTTCACACATATAAAAAGCATCTCTAAGAGCATCCAAGACTTTCATGCTTCCCCTAAACATGGTCCAAAGTGGCCACTCTACCTCTGTATTGATGTTATTTTCTTGTCGTGCCATAGCTTTGGCCGCACTTAAAGACCCATATTGTCCGTTGAGTGCTGCATCTGTCAGATGGAGCGGCAGACGAGTAATTGAACCTTGGTAATTTTCCGACTATTTAAAAAGTTCTTGACGTTGCCTTTGAAGTTTGCTGTTAAGGCGAAAGAGGCCCCCACGTTCTCTTTATTAAAAGCATGCTCTCTTGCACAGCGTCGGCCGCCGCACTCCGTCTTTATTATAGAAATCTGTCACGGTACATCAAACAGCTCCTGGCTTCTGAATTATAAAGATAATTAATGGAATGTGTTTTTGCAAGAGTGGAGCACACCTCCGGGCTTCTTGTTTTCGAAATGCGGCACCACCACCAGGACCCCGCAGAGGGTGATAAACATTTATCCCTCAACACTTTTAATCAGCCGTCTGACAGGAGCCTTATGTAAAGACTGCTTGGCCTACGGGGTCACAGTACTTACTGAAGATAAAGCGAACAGACAAGCAGTGGCTTAGATCAAGGAACAACAATTATGGCAAATTTGTTAAAAGCTGGGAAGCAAAGTTATCAAGACAATGGGCTCAAATGATCCCCCTTTGATGAGTGGCAATGGGCTGATTGGTGGACAATAATTTCCCTATTGAGCTGTAGATCGATTTCCCATATGAGCTAACTATGGTTGCTTTAAAGCACTTAACATGGCTTTATATTAACCTTTACACGTCCCGTATTTATTGTATTGCCATGGATTCAGTTGTAGGCAGTTGTTTGAGATGATTTTTCTTCCAATACTGAAACCTTAAGATCGATCATGAATGGTCCATTTTATATACGTTTCATTAAATAGCACCAATCAGTTTCAGGATCTAAAAGCTTTTGTTCTCAAACTACCCAACCACTCACAAATGCAGTGTGTTATTTCAAGCTAAATTTGTCACAAGATTGGATTGAACTCTTTTCATCCCTCAGAGATCCAATCACGCACCTGTTATGGGAGCTGTGCCACCTCCAGTAAGATCCTAATTGCATAATTTATTACATATTTATGCAATCAATTACATTTACATTCAATTTATATTCTGTATTGACAGAGCTAAGACTTTTTTCCATTAGGTTTCTTGTCTATAAACTGGTCATTGAACTGGTATGTACTTTTTCTCTCCACAGAACAATTACAGAATTGGCAAGAACTCATTAAAGTGTAAAAAGAGATGTTAAGGAGGCTGTCATGACACTTCTTGTAGTTCATTTTGTATTTGATCAACAGCATTGTCTCCTCCTGTGTCAGCACCTCATACAGTCCCTTGATATGACCACGGTCACAGAGCCCTTACCCTGGAATAAGCTGGAATAGACACTGCTGGAATAAACACTGCAGTTGACCTGATTGGGGTGATCTCCACAGGGATTCCGGTCATAGTGGGCATCACAGGGTGTGAGGGGTGTGAGGAGGGCTTTCTGATGGAGCATACTGGGGTTTCCCATTGCGTCCCATGCCACTCTGTGGAGCAGAAGATAATGTCAGCACTGTCATGATTAATCTGGAAGTACCTGAAATATCAGCCGCATGCTTAATTACATAGCATGCTACGGCTAAATTGGTAGTGACTGTCATTAATGGAGCTAAGCAACATCTCAGCAACACTGCAAGTGACACCTTTATTAGTTCCCACTAACACACCCCAATCAGGCCTGCCTTCCAGCATTTCTCGATTTCTCTGCTAACCATAAAGCTATTGGTGTAATTGGACATTGCTGCCAGCCGCCCATCCATAATGGCCTGTTTTTGATAGCCGTTGCTGAGATTTGATATAAACAGCAGGTGTTTGGGGTAATGACACATCCTACCTGATTAGCAGAAGATTCCAGTGGTTTGTTAAAGCAAAGTTTTTACTCTGTCAACTTTCAAAAAGGCTTGTACTCATGCGTTTGTTAGTGCAGCAAGTAACCAGATCCCAATCTTGCATGCTACAAATACATGAACATATCATTTTCTCTGCTTTAATATACCCAATCCAGCTTGTAAAGCAGTCCATAATTAGGTGTCAATTGGATATGAGAAAATAAATGAGAGAGATTTCCAATACTGGAGTAATGTAACATATCTAATTACTGTCATCATCATAAGATGATAATCAGTAATCAGTGCTATTCATGGTGCAATTCTATAGTAAGTTGCTTTGTGAGAGGAACCTACTGCACTGCGGTGAAGCTTTACAAAAACTTTAGGTTAACTTTCAGAATTGGGGTAGTTACTTATGTTTTGCTATACTATCAATGGTATTTACATAAGTACAGATGCAAATAGTAATTTATTTTTTAAAAATAAGCCTTACCCAGCTTTTCCTCTCAGTTTTTTAATTATGCAAAAGTGTGTTCTTACTCAGGGTAAATTTTTTCAACGCTCAAATTTTGTTGCATGTTACTTTTATTAATTGTTGGACAACATAACACTTGATAATTGTGGAGTAAATTATTTCTTAATAGTGAGAATTATTGCAAAAAAATCCTCCTTTAAAAATGTTTAGTGTGTTATTGTCATTAAGCAAACATTACCCACAGAAAATGGACAAAAACATTCAGAATTTCTTCTACATTCTACATAGTACATAATACAGTTGTGTTCAGAAGTTTACATACTCTGACAGAATTTATGATTTTTTGACCATTTGTTAGAGAATATGAATGAAAACATAAAAACTTTTCTTTCACTCATGGTTAGTGTTTGGCTGAAGCCATTTATTGTCAAACAATTGTGTTTACTCTTTATAAATCATAATGACAACAGAAACTACCCAAATGACTCAACAGGTTTGAATGGCTACTTAAGGAACCATCTTCACATGTGATCTGTTTGCTTGTAATTAGTGGGTGAGTATAAAAGGTCAATGAGTTTCTGGACTCCTGACCCTTGCATCTTTCATCCAGTGCTGCACTGACATTTTTAGGATTATAAGTCATGGGGAAAGCAAAATAATTGTCAAAGTATCTGTGGGAAAATTTAGTTGAACTCTATAAAACAGGAAAGGGATA
>JBBIGC010000131.1:11524928-11547507 GCA_037576955.1 Lepidarchus adonis | reverse complement strand
CTATCTGTATATAATTACACTGAGATTAAATCGTTGTATATACTTAATCTCAAGCTGTTGTTCACTGGTCTGTATCTGAGTGCACCTACACGACACCATCTCTTTCACTTTTACCCGTCCCGGCAACCTAGGACGCGTCTAAAACATAACACTGTGATAGTGTGATAATAGCATTTAAAAACCAAGAGAAGTGAAGCACATGAACTGCAGAACCTAAAGGATCTGTGGTTTCATCCTTGTGTTCATGAGCAAAATAGGTAGCTTGTCCTATTTGAATAACAGTAAAAAAAATCCTCCAATTTAATTTAGTTCCTTAATAAAACAAATAAATACAGCAGCGAGATGAATGAACCCATTCACTACAAAGTTTTTATTAATGTTTTATTTATTTCTAGAATTAATTAAGCAAAATTAACGGATTCTTTAATTCAAACATAAGTGGCCATGTCATGAATGAAAAATAAATAGTTAAGAGTTACATTTCTTAGAAAAGCAGAGCATCGAGCTCTTAAAATATCATGTTATTTTCAATGCAGTAAGTGCACTACATTCATTGGCTGATTATAAAAATCACTTAATGGAAAGGTCACAATGTTTCGATTTGAAAATGCACCATTTTCAAAATTTTAAGATGAAAGAAAATGAGGAAAGTTATGCTCCTCTAGTAAAATCTGGCCTTTTCCAACCCTGAACAGAGGAAATGTTATATATATACTTCTATCTCATGTCATGGTGAATAAAACACATTTCACAGTGCATTGGCCTTTCAGTAGATCAATGGCTTCTTCACTTATCAAGCAGAAGCTTGTTTCTGAATTGTCTTTGGCTGATAAAGATGGCTTAGTGAGATTTGCCTGATTGTGTCATCGAGAAACCAAGATGAAGGGGTTGTGTAACAGCTAAAGAAACAATCCTGAGGTCATTTCCTCATTCTGTCTAAAGGCATATGGCACAGTCCACTGCCTGGCATGCTTGCCCTTTTCACCCATCATGGCTTGCTGTAAGGCTCACCTGATTCTGCTGGCATTGGATCCTGCACCTCAAAGAGAACAGAGCATGCTTAATTAACATGACTCACTAAACAAATTATGTCTTTGCAGCTCCATGTTAATGCATGCTGGACTATAATTACATTGTCCTTCTCCTCACTGGCCCATCTATATGAAACTTTATTAAAACTCTATATGGATTTGTAATTTGGATTTGCTATTATAAGGGTTTAAGATAGCCAAACATTTCATATTAACATGATTGCTGAATATACATTCTTGCACTTTTTAAAGGAAAAAGAAAAACTTAAACAACTCATACATTTTCTTCTCATATCCAAAGTTTGAATATGTTTTTTATTACAATGTTTTTTACAAAGTTTACCAGTTCAGACTTTATTACAGCAATTGTTGTATTGTCCTGCAACCAACATCATAAATAATTCTACTAATTATTGCATAGACTTTATGAGCGCATCGGGATGGTGATCCAAAGAAGTATCCTACTCAGATACTAAAAGTGTCCAGCAATGGGTACACTGGTGCAATGGGTGCACTAGTTTATTCCATTGCATGGGTGCTGTTCAAACCCACATTCCAGTCACCTTTCTTAATGCATTTGCATAACAAAGCACCGCTAATGGACCTGGGACACTGTGGTTTGTGTGTGGGCAATGAGAGGAGAGCTCCTTACAAGAATTTAATTGCTTTCAGGGATTTTAGTGTTAATGTTACATAGATGCACCTATTGAAACCCCAAGCAGTTAATGTTTGCACATAGTTTGTATAATCTTCATACAAATAGGCTTAATAGTAGGAAAAATGCAGAATGTACTATAAAAAGAATGCATTATACAAAATAGGGTACATTTTGATGTAGGGCAGTGTTCATGAGAATACAAAATGCCTTAACTGGCCTTTCATGACAAATGAGATAAACGTTTATAAAGGCTTAAAGTGTCAGTTGCCATAATTCTGTTGGGAAAATACTAAAAATAGACAAATTCAGATTTTAATTTTAACTGTGCTCTGTGAAATAAGCCTTTATATATGTTTAGATGAGTTTATGTTAGTTGTGTTGAAAGATAACCTAGCTTAGCAAATTATACCCTTCATTAAAATTATGACACAAAATAATCAACAAATACATTTTGACCAACAAAACAAGTTGAAAACTGGTTCAGAAAAATTCCGGATGTCACGTTCCCCTCAAATCCCTCATGTCTGGTTTGTTCATGCTGCCCCAGACACTGTCATGTCAGCAACTCTGATTAAATGTCATGTGGGAGCAGCAGCGAGGACTTGCAGGTTTAACCTCATGGGTCCCAGCAAAACCTGCACATAATGAGCGGAAACCCCCTAGGTCTTTCCACCACTGCCCTTACTCGAAAGTCTATCCTGTGACAGCTAAACGGTGCAGGATGACATGGGCTAAGATCTAAGCCCAGAGCCTCAAGGCGTCACTGAACACCTGCGCTGTCCCTACAACCCAAAATAACCTGTGCTTTATTTTACCTGTCCAGAGGGGCTGTGAATTTTTAACCCGCACTCCGTGACACAGTGTTCAAACCAGTTCTAAGATGTGAGTCATGATGTTGCAGAGCAGGCTAAGTTCAGTGCAAAGAATGCAGAAATGATGCAACCTTCCACTGGGACCAGTGTACACATTTACTGGCCACTACGCTGAGGTACAGTTAGAGATTGTAGATTATCTGTTCCTGCACAATTCTCCCAGTCTCCAGTTACATCAACAGCACTTTCCCAGTCACTTTTCCACTGAGAGATGGAGTGGAAAAACATGCTGCAATCTATTAACGTCCATGGACTATTGGTTCTTTGGTAAGCTGAAAGAATTACTGTTGAGTCCAACGGTCTATAGTTTAAGTTAATAGTTTTGCTTCAGATTTCACAGTTTTCCTTAGCCTACTAAAGGCAGCTGAGTCTGCAAATTGCATTGACCCATTTGCTTCTTCTTTTTTTTTTTTTTTTTAGCTTTCAGCTTTCAGCAGTTCTTAAAAAGATGGCTCCCAGTTCTTGAATATCTTTTCCATTTTAGGCATAATTTTGTGTGTTTTTGAGGCATTCAAGCCAAGCTCTAATAAATGCCACTCAGTAAAATTCAGCCTTTCTTCCACTCTACCTACTGTGACATCACATCAACATTAATACTACTGACACTGCAGTGACAATATCGATCATCATGTTTCAAGGCCACCTGCCAAGGGAGGGAATATCTAAGGGTTAACAATCAGATCTTAAAGGTTATACAGCAGGGAGAATAAGTATTTGACACATCAGCATTTTTAACAGTAAGTGTATTTCTAAGTGGCTATTGGCACAAAATTTGCACCAGATGTTGTCATCAAGTCAAATATTGAATTCATACAAAAAAAAATTTACATTTAAGTATACAAGTTGAGTCATAATAAATAAAGTGAAATAACACAGGGAATAACTTTATTTAATACTTCGTAGAAAAGCCTTTGGTGATTACAGCTTCTAGATACCTCTTGTATGATGAGACCAGTAGTCTGCATTGCTCAGGAGTGATTCTGGCCTATTCTTCCACACAAACAGTCTTTAAATCTTAAAGGTTCCTTGTGCCTCTTTTATGAACTTTGATCTTCAGTTCTCTCCATACATTTTCTTTGGGATTTAGGTCAGATGAATTACTGGGCCATTAAAGGAACAATTCGTTGTTTCCTTGGCCTTTTGCTTGGGATTATTGTCTTGCTGAAATGTCCACCCACTTTTCATTTTCAGCTTTCTGGTAGATGCCAGCAGATTTTATCCAGAATGTCCTGGTACATTTCTCCATTCATCCTGCTTTCAATATTATGAAGTCTGCCAGTACCCTTTGCTGAAAAGCAGCCCCAAACCATGATGCTTCCACCCCCTTATTCAACTGTTGATATAGTGTTCTTGGGGTGGTGGGCAGTGCTATTTCTTCTCCAAACATGAATGACAGCCAAAAATCAATTTTGCTTTCAGTAGTCTCCCAGTAATCCATAGGCTTCTCCAAATGCTGTTTTGCTGTTATCTGAGCTTCAACATGCTTTTTGTTTAGCAATGGAGTCTTGCGTGGTGAGCGTGCATAGATGTCATGGCGGTTCAGTGCATTGCTTATGGTTTTCTTTGAAGCAACATTACATGTTGATGTAAGGTCTTCCTAAAGTTCTGCCCGAGTGGTTCTTGGCTCTTGGAGAACTCTCCTGATTATTCTTTGGACTCCTCAAACAGGAATCTTATGTGGAGCACCTGATCGTGGCTGGTTTATGGTGAACTGATGCTCTTTCCATTTCTGGATAATGGCCCCCACAGTGCTCACAGGAACACTCAGCATTCTGGAAATGCGACTATAACCATTACCATCCTAGCTTTTCAACAATAAGATTGCGAAGATCTTGGGAGACTTCTTTGCTTTTACCCATCATGAAGTCATTCCTGTGTCCCTCCTAGGTAATGAGAAGCCTTTATAGACCATCATTAGGACTAAAGCTGCTGATATCAGTTAGCACTGATAGGGGGCAGGGTTTCTCTCTCAATACTGACAGATTTGGGGGGATCTCTTGGCTTTCTATGCCATTTTGTACCTTGTAATCTTCATGTGTTCAATACTTTTTCATTGTGTCTTTTCACTTTATTACACATAACTCAATTTATGGACTTAAATATTTAGATGTATTTGTACTTGAGTTGATATTGACATGTGGTGCAAATTTTGTGTCAAATGGGCACCCAAGACTCATTAATACATGTGGGGAGTGAAGGCTAGGCTAGTTTTGTCTAACACAAAATGTTTATGTTCACTTTGAAAGAAGAGCACCACAGTCAGAGCTGATTTGGTAGCATGAGGGGACCACCCCAACTGTTACAAGTTATAGCTGCTTGGTGTATATACTAATGTATCTGGACTTATGGGATGCAAACGTAGCACAGCTCAGGCAAATAAATGTGCCCTTGTGGGACACAGGGTTTTGTCATGTGTCCTACCCTGTCTTAGCCACACCTTCTTGTTTAGTCACACACCTGCCCCATTCCCCATCATTGGGTTTTTATAGTAAGTGTCCTGTTGTCTGTTGATATGCTGGTGTTCACATGTGTGTCCTGTGCAGTTTAGCTCTTGTCCTCAGTTGTATATGTTCCCTCTCCCTTCTGTAAATAAACACCATCACAAGTTTACCTCATTGTTTTTGCTTCCAGCAAACTCCAACCTTACAGATTTTAACAGCACAGTGAAGTAGTGCAACTGAAAGCTCCAGACTGACGAGAAAATAAAAGTTTAATGATGAAGAAAGAAAGTGTGTAATTCTAATACTTTCAAGAAAGTAGAAATGGGGAAAAAAAACATTTATCATATGTGTGCCTCTCATTTTGAAAGCTAAAATAGTGAAGAATGAAGAGTCATTCATTTATTTCATGGAGAAAACTAGCTTGGATCCTGAATTCCTGATATGAGTGTGACACTGAGTGCAGAATGGCAGCTTCAGTGGTCGTTGTCTTGTGACTAGGGTTTCAATGGTATGAGATTAATACAGTATAATAACCATCTCAGAAAATATGAAACAAAAGTGACTTTTGTTATTGTAAACAAAAGCAATCACACAAAGTGCACCACAATGAAATGTTACCTTTACATTTAACCCATCCAGACATGGAGCAGTGTGGCATCTGTGAATAACACCCAAGGAGCACTGTAGCCAGATGTTACGTAGAGAACCTGCTACCCTCGGATCACAAGAGCAAGTACCTAACCACTAAACTACCACTGCCTATGTTAATGTCATTAATATCATAATAAAAATAGAATAATAATAAATAATATTGTTATAATGCTGCTGATTTCATAATTAGGGTTGTAGCAGTGTACCCTGGTTAGATTTTTTTGTTTGATCATTGCTTAATACTGGTATTGAAAAATAATGGCAGAGAATGAAGAGTTCCATCTGCATGTGTGCATTTCCTTTGCACCTCAAACTCATTTTAAACCCGACAACTGGCTCCACACATACCCATGCAGAGGAGAAAAGTGTAGAAAGAAGAAACACTAAAAAAGAAGCTCAGACGTTTAAAATTAGCAGTGTGAGATACCCAGGACGCAAAAATGTGAACACAAAATGGATGTTGAAAGAAGAAACAGGACAAGATTCAAGAACACCATCAGTACGGATTAAAATAATGTAATTCGTCTTAACGATGTGACTGTTAAACTGCTTATTAAACCAATGTTCTACATTCCACCATTCTACTGTAGCAGCCATATCTGTCTGTTTGGGAACCTCTGATTGAAACTAACACTGAATGATCCTGGCTGTGCTGTGAGGCACCTACAGTGCATTGGACACTATATTTCCAAAGGGTCAGAGCTCTAGTGATGACATGTCTCAATATTTTAAAAAATTTCCCAAGCCAATCAATCAATTGCAGACTGAGCCATAATGACTGATAATCATTAGCTGCGGTTGGAAACAAAATAGTTGGCCTCCACCTCATCTAACAGTAAAATCCAGGAAACAGCAACAGCCTACAGCTTTGATGTTCTAGTACTAGTACTCATATCAAAAGGGAGATTTTTAAAAACACACTGCCATTTACAGTGTAACTTATAACAGTAATGACAAATGGGAAACTTTGTGATATTATCTCTGCCCTGTGGCCTACAGGCAGTGAACTTGGCAACCAAACACAACAGCATGAGTTCAAGTCCTGTGGCAAGAAAGGGCATTAGTGGGTAATGGTTAGCCTAGGGTCAGCCTAGCTTTTAGGATCTTTCCCTTGGGCTCAGAAGGTCACAAGTCACAGGTACCACTGAGGTACATTTGAATAAGGTGCTGTTGATAGTTGCCCACTGATCCACGTGTGGATGGGTTAAATGCAGATGTCACATTTCTTTATGGTGCACTTTGTGTGATGTAAAATGATGACAAATAATCAATTTCATGTCATATTTTCAGAGATGGTTATTATACTGTAAGAACAGCTTTTTGAGACAAAGACCAATTTTGCTTCCAGTGGGATGTGTGCCCCTTATGTTTGACATATGAATATTCTTTTTCTCTTAAATGTTGTCAGACTCTTTAAAATCCAAGTCAAGGAGCCAAAATTTGTATACATACTACATGCATGATATCACTTCTGTGCATGAGCTGACATTATACGGCTGGTAAGCTCATCAAAAGATCCCACACAAAGCAGGAAGCTTGTCTGATGTTGTGTTGCTTTGTCAGTAGTAGCCAAAGAGAAACTGTTATCATAGAGCACTATAGCAGACTGTAGGGGTGTAAGCCTGTAGACTTGTAGCACGAAAATATATTTTTAATGAGCTTGTATTTCAGAGAATTACAATTATGGGGAATTGTATGTAGAACTAAATTTATCAGGTTTGGAACATTTGTTTTACCATTATTTTACAATGATCAAAAATGCCATTGGTTTTTCTCTTTGAGAAAACCTCTCAGACCCACAGTTCCTTACATACAGTATGTGGGACTGCAAAATGAAGCATAACTTCTGATGTCCATTAAGATATATTTATGCATGGTTTGAAAAAGAAAAATTCTACGCCAAACCTTCCATGGTTAGTTTAAACTTTAGTAAATTACACAGAATATGTAATCAGCCAGTATCTCAACCCATTTTCTGCATGAGCTGCCCATGTTTTTTCCCCTGATTCTCCTTCAAATGTATGTGCAGACTTTATTCTCATATTTTTCTATGCACATGACCTATAAACTGTGCTTTTAGGTTTATACACCAGTTTCATAACCACACAAGGGCAGAATGGGTAATTTGTAAAGCTGTAACATGTAACGTATCAAGTCATCTGTAACATTTAAACCTGCCTTATATTGTGTAGGTCCCTCTCATGCAGCTAAAACAGCTTTGACGGTGGTGCACTGTGTGTTCTGACGCATTTCTATCATACACAGCATTATTTTTTTGTGCTGAGGTCCAAGCAGAAAGCCATGCAGACGGGGTGAACATGGAAATCACACACAGAAAGGACTCTAGCCTGGTTTTCTCTCTGTGAGGTGATGAAGCTGACCATTAAAATATGCAGAAGTATAAGCAACTGTATAAAATCTGTAGACAGTCAGCAACATAAACCGAATCACTGAGGAAACATTTAAAATGTGATTTGGTTTCAAAATCTTGTATTTGTTTTTCTGTAATTTTTTTGCTGGTGTGACTGAAACTTGACAGATGACAGATGTCTATGATGTGTTTTCATATGAGCTGATCCTGTGATGAGAACAATATCTGTGTGACTTTTACTCTGTTTGACAGATGTGTCACTGAAACAAACACATGGGACTGAACCGGGGGGCTACAGAGGGGGGTGTGTGGTGGTGGGAGGCAGATTGAACTTCACTAAGCCATTGATTTCCCCCCTCCTCCCTTTTTAACCAGTGCATGTTATCTGTAGCTGAAACCACTTGGGAAGCACATTGAGTGAATAAGTCAAAGTCATTCTCCCAGGGGTTGGCCATATTCATAAATAATCTAAAGCCTCCTACTTAATACATGCTCAGCTTGTTCATGTATTTATTATTTATTTAGTAAAAAATCTTATAATTATTTCTAGAATCACAAGTATAATTTATAAATGTATAATTAAAATACATACATATATGCATTCCCACAAACATACATACATTCGTTCTAGCGGTGATAAACAACAAATGCTCTTTTTCTGACATGAAATTAATTCAGCATATATATATATATATGCTTCTGGGACAAGTTGGAGTGTGAACTAGTCGTCCAACATGGCCTCACCAATACCTCTGTGAATGAATACAGTCAAATTATCCAATAAACCATTGTGCTCTTACTGTGAAAACCCTTGATTTCAGAAGAAACATTGATTCAGCTGGAGCCTAGTCCAAGACTACACAGGTGATTGGTAAATATAGCCCAAGACAAGGCTTAAACCCTTATCGGGAAACCCGGCCCATACTGTACCATGTAGAATGAACAAAATACGCTGCTTATTATTTTCCTTTATTTTTAAATAATCTAATTTTTGTTTGCTAAAGATGGAGAATAAAGCTAGTCAAAAAGTCTTAGGTGCAGATTATTTTGTGGTAGTAACAACAAAGCAAATCCCCAAGCAAATACTTTCCTGCATGCTGCAGGCAAAAGCACTTATTATAAAAACAGTTATTCTACTGAGTGAGAGCCCATAGTCACATTAAGCAGACGAAACTGAATAAACACTGCGTGAATATAGGGCCAGCTAACAACATACCTCTGGCAGGCTATTTATTTATTGCAGAGCCGATATCTGACCTGCCAATTACAGGCCAGACATGTCTTCACAGGAACTTGAACAATATGTATTCTGAATGGAACTCAGCCTTCCTACCTGACCGCTCTGAGACCAATCAGTTTTCCACACGGCTGGACAAAGCCACGGATGACATTTACTTAATTCCAATTTTGTAATCATTGTGCAATTGAAGTTGTTTCTCTATCTCAGTGCATATAAACTGGTCTCAAAGGGGTTCAGTGGTCACGGCGTGCAGCTAAGACTAACAGTTTTATCAACAGTGCCGTACACAGCTTGCATGCGTCTGCGCTTTATTCATTTATCTGCCTAACCGCTTGTGATTGCATTTTACTCACACGTTATAATGGCATCGTGTTGATTTCCTCTGGAGGTGGTAAATGTATGTTTATGTACAAAAACCTCCAGAGGGTCAATCAATTTCGTCTATCAAATCTCCAGATGGCTGGCATTTCAGCTTTTCCAATCATTCATGTGCTAATTTTGGGGCCTTCCTGAAGGTGGTCTCTGTGAACAAGTCGAACGTTAATGAAATGAGCAAATCCATCTGGATCCGGATAGATTGCTGTGGATGGCGGCAGAAATTCCATTAAATCTTGGCAAAGGAGACTGATACCTTGAGCCCGGGCCAAAGACAAGTGGCACGGCTGTGGAATGCGTCACCAGGAAAAATGACACCCATCACAACTTCAGCCGGCTTCAGCGAAGACTCTTCCACCCTACATTTGTGATTAAGTGGCAATGCACTACTTTTTCGTTTTTTTAAGTATAAACTCTGCATACTGAACAAAACTGGGCCGATGTCAGTTGCTTCGGGCTTTGCGTTTCCTCTTCTTTCTTCCCAGACATTATTCCATTATTATTTGTGAAAGCTCTGTGTCCCTTGTTAAGTTTTCACTGATGCACTGTAGTGACATATCATTGTCTTTTTGATTGAAACCGTCCCTGAGCGCCTTTGTGTTTGGCATTCAGCCGTCCTCCCAGCAGCTGTGCTGAATACCAAAAGTGCCTCACCCAGGACCAAAGATTTAAAAATATTATTGTACAACAAAAGAGCTTTCAGACGAAATTGCCTCAGAGGATTGTGACAGCCAAGGCTAACTGTGGTTGTTAGTTATGTTACCATCATTTTCCCTCCCCAACCCACAATGGCTTTGGATTGCTGATGTCATTTTCTGTATGTATCTTTAATATTGAGCCTGTCAGTAAGATATAGGAAAATAATGCTATTGCTATTTCACACAGTCTTATTGTCTTGGGCTTTGTTTGATATGAGCTATACAAGGGAAGATGTAGAAGGGTAGACTCTGAAATAAACTGAGAGAGCATGATATATGTACATGAGATGGTGTCAAAATATGTGTTCAATGTCTGAAAGTAGCATTGAGTAACAAAGGCTGAAGCTCAGCACACAATTCCCTATTCATAAGACTCTTGATTAGCATGGTAGGGCCAGGGTCTGTCTCACTAAGGACCATCATCAAAATACAACTTCGAATTAGCTACGAATTAATTACAGAATCACCAAATACATGATACCACAAGAGATTAGAGGGTGAGGGCTAACATGAGCTTCTTCTGGATCCCATGAAACCAGCTGCTGTACCTTCTGAATTGCTGCTAACGCATCATAATTGACATCATGACATGGTTGTTGAAGAGCAATGACTGCCAAATCTGTCACTTCAGCTAAAAGACAGATGTACAGGTTAACATTGCAAGAGAAGAATGAATGAATCTTACCCACCAAATCCACTTTCTTGGACTCCTTGCCACAGGTGACCGTAGCACCACCACTGATTAAACAAGTGACCTTCCAAAGGCAGAGCCAACCCTTAGATGGCTGTGCTACTCTTGGATTTTTTTCTTTTTGCCAGATTTTGATTAGGAAGTAGGAGCGGGGATGAGACAAGACTATTTTTTATTCAAGACTATTAAGTCAAAACGAAGCAGAAATCCTAGCTTTAGAACACCTGACAGTCAGACAAGGTAACATAGGAACCCAACAATAAATCAAGAACTGACTTAATTACAAAAGGCAAACGACTCACTGAAGAGGCTGTGAACATAATCAACACAGGTGAAGACCATAAGGTGGGACCAGGACAACAGGAACATGTGACAGATCAAATCTAAACATAGTATATGACCTAAAACCGTGACACATTTTTCCTTTCTTTTTTTCTTATTGATTGGTTTTTGCAAAAAAAAAATTCTGTTTAAAAAAGAAGTCTCCTGGCATGTTACCATTTTGTAGATTTTAAAGATATGTTCATACCATCAACAAAATATGCTTGGAAAACTCTGATCTAATGTATGAATACTGGCCTTTAATGAAGTGTTACAAAGATTTCTATTCTCCGTTTCTGTAGTTTGCATAATAATCTGTAGTATTTTTGAATTTCCTAATATTTTTTAGCAGTACTTTATGGTAGTTTGTAGAATGCTAAATTAAATTGTCTGATATTATTTAAATCCTGCTGTATTACTGTAGATCTATTCCTGTAACTTCACATGCATGATTGTTTGAGTGGAGCACTTCAGAAACATAGAACGCTGTACTAGACACACACAAATAAAAGGTCTTGCTGCTAGTGAAGATGGTGTGATCTGCGGCAGCATTCGGGAGTATGCTTTAATGTATTCAGATGTTCGTTCCAGTGTCTCTGGACATGTCATTATGTGCCTGTGAAGAGCATCCAGGTAGCACTGGAATGAGAAGTTAAGAGGCAGACAGTAATGATGATTGAAAATGAAGTGTTTTTGGTCCTGCAATTAAAGTACTGAGAGGCTTGGAATAAAGCGCTGTAGTACTCATTAGAGTGCTGGCCAGTGGCACTCTTTATTAATGAACCAGCCACCATCTCTCAAGAGGTTTCTCAGCAGAAATATTCCAATTCTCTCTCCAAATCTGCCAGTCTGTCTGAAAGAACAACAGCTTTTGGCACCAACCTGATAGCTTAACAATCCGTCAGTGCTGGCAAATCGATGAGCTCACTAAGCAGATGTTTCTGATACATTAGGAAACTACATGGTTTCACACAGCTTGGTGAGCTGCTCTGCATTACTAAATAAATCTCAGGGATGAGGTACTCTGCCTCACGCAGCCACAGGACTGTCTGAAACAGCTCATTAGAATGGCAGCCTGGTGAGTGGAAGGTAGGATCACAATCATGGTTCAATGACTTTAAAGATATATTACACCAGTCGTGTCCTGGTTCAACTCATCTGTTAATTCCCATTTGTAGTGAGGGTGTTTGAGTAGAGGGACTACCAAACTGTGCTGGCCCTCCAGGACCGCCATTGGACACCCCTTTATTACATAGTAGTAGCCAAATGTAGTGCATCTCCATGCTGCTGCAACACTCCTAAATAGGAGTGAAGTCATTTGACTCAGTATCACAATTACACTGAATGAATATCCATTTGTGTCCAGGAGTTGACCCTATAACTGGAAGATTACATGTTTGATTTCTGCTGATAATTTGCCTTGCTTGATTGGTGTGGCCTATCATCTCCCCACATCACTCTATGCAAATTAGAAAATGAATGGTGGTGTTCTCCAAGCTCATTGGATACCTAACAATGTCTGGGTAATGGCAGTTCAGAAAGAAGCAGTGGTTCTTTATCAGGAAGCACAAGATGGTACTAATACACAGTTGTATTAGTATCATTGAACAAAACAGTTGGTGGGAAACATTAATGACTAAATTGGGGAAAATAAATTGTTCCACAGTTGGCATTAGGACTAGAATACAGTACGGAAATGCAAATTGATTCATGTTCAAGTAACTCAAAATCGATTCAAGTTTAAATATCTTGTTATACATTACTCATTATATTTGGCCTGGACGCTTTTAAAGACTGGCTAAGACTGTGTTTACATTTACATTCAGGTTTTTTTTCATTTGGCTGATGATTTCGTCTAAAGTGACTTCCAAGCTACAGTAACAATAAAGCATTTTGTTTGCACATGACAACACTGAGGTGAGCACTGGAAAAAAGTTCAACACGTTCCTCTTAGTCATTATATATAGACAGCAAGCGCTTCAACATGAACTATAAGTGGTAGATTACTACCCACTGTAGGAGTGCTAGAAAGAGTCCAACACCTTCTTCCTAGTCATTTAAATGCCACAAATACTACAAGTCCAGTACATCAAATACAGACTTGATTTTTTCAGGTCTTGATCTTTATTTGATCTTGCTTTAGTTTTGACTTTGGCTTGTTTTAGACTCTGTCTTGACTTAATTTTCATCCATCAGACTTGACATTGGTGGTCTTGAACACAGCCCTTCAGAACATGGAAAATAACTGGCATTAGGAATGGAAATGCTATAATAAGCATTTAATAATAAATAATTTATCCTTCAGAATGTCATTTTTGTCACTGAAAAGAAAGGTTATAAATATTATTTCTCATGCAGAGCTCATAGAAATAAGTGAAGAAAATCTGATGAAAGTATGTGATTTTCACTTTCCCATTCTTTTTCTATTCCATACCAACTTGGTGCACCCGATGCTACTGTACTGGCACAAAGTAGCAGGAGGTATATTCCCTTTACAAAGATCTCCTTTACTTCCAGAAAGCACTTGTCAACTGCTGCCTTTAAGCTTGTCTTCTAGTGTTCTCAATGAGAGTTAATGATGGTTCCAGCAAAACAGAGTAGTGATGCTCAAATGTTAGTGGCGGAGAAAGATGTGTCTAGTTTCGTCTTCAGTCATGAGTGTGAGTAAGTAGCTCAAACATTCACCAGACTTGTCCAGTATTGTCCTATTAGCTACCATGGACACAGCAACACTGACATGACACATTCTGGTCATTTGGTCAAGTCAGTGGGGCTTTAGTTTCATGTTATTCGTGTTATTCTGGACAGTTTCAAACAAGACATGCTGTCAGTGGAAGTCAGCATGAGAGCTTGTTGCTACAGTTCAATGATGAAGCATGAGAGACCACACAGAGTAGGGTGAGGTTTAGGAATAGTGACTGCTGAGTCTTCATTCTGCTCCCAGACTGTGTTTCTTTTCATGCTTCTTGATTGACTCATAACATGGTACCTAATGGAACGATGTTTCCAGTCTTTGAGCTGGTGACACAGCTTGATCCGGGCAATTTAAAGCCTTTCTTGAACAATAAAGCTTTACTGCTAGATGATCAACTTCACTAAATCATTTTTTTTGCCAATTTCTCCAAGCACAGTGTTTATAAAGAACAATGATTAACCTGTTAGTTCGGCTAATGAACATTTACATTTCTACACTTACATCTTTGGCAGACACTCTTATCCAGAGTGACGTACAGGGTGAGCATTTGGGGGTTAGGTGCCTTGTTCAATCGAATCTGCCAGTTTAAACCACTTCTGTAACCATTAGGCAACGGCTGCCCATAGTAGGCTGCTTAACACCATTCAGGAACAAAATGTAACAATCATAATGATTTCAATAGTTTGTACACTGCATATAAAAGGTAAACATTAATATGAAGGTCAAAATGGATTCAAAATAAAAGAGGCAATAAAAAACAAATGAGGAGATAAATACAGAGAAGTGGGTAGAATAAAAAAAGAATAAGAAGAATAGAATAGAATGTCTTTGTTTTCATTGCAAAAGTTCAACGAGATTTAGTTTGAGACTAGGTTGCTACTTCTGAACACAATGCTGTAAGAAGCAATACATATGATAAAACAAAAAACATAATAAGATACAACAGCAATTGAGATTGAAGATTAAAAAAGAGAACCCAAACTTATGAACAGTGCCAGCAATAGTAAGTAATGGAACAGCTCAGATATACAATACAGTATTAGAACCACAACAGTATGGACAAATAATTCAATAAAAACAGTGTAGCCTGCATGCACAATATAATCAATGTATAACTGTATAAACAGTATAAAGTGCCCAAAAATAGTGCAAATATTGCAAATAGTTCTAAAGTGTAAAAGTAGATGAAGACATGTTTAAAAAGAAAACGGATACAAAAAACTCTTAAATATGCATATACTGTAAGTAAATACGTTATAAACGTTATACAAATTAATGTTTCAAAAACAAAAAAAAATGAGAGTAGCAACCATGGTGAAGTTAAAGGAGCTTCTTCATTATTAAACAACACTCAAACAGAAAAAGTTACAGAGCCTTAGTGAAGACCTTGAACCTTCTTGTCAGTACAGTAGGTTGGTAATAAGCAAATTAAGGAAATGAATAATTCCCCCAATAAAAACGCAGTACTCTCATCATATGAAACAAAGCTGCAAGTCTAAAGGTTAAGGACACGATCCCATTGCTCACTGCAAAGTATAGCTGTGGGAGCACTATTGCTTTAGTGCAAACAACACTGAGTACTATACAACACTGATGCACTGGGAGAAATGAGAGGAGAATTGAATCTAATTATCTAAAAAGGGGGAAAAAGTGTCACAAGGCAGCGACCTTAGACATGCAGCCAAAATAAATCAAGACAAAAAAGTAAATGACTTGAATCCCAATGAAATGTATGGAGGAATTGTGACGATAACAGAGAGACGCTTGGGGAATTGAAGAAATGGGACAAATTGATAAAAAATGCTGCAAAAAACTAATTTGTTTTAAAGCTAGATTCCTTGAAGCTATAATTGCCAACACCTATGCAATAAATAAATAAATAAATAAATAAATAAATAAATAAATAAATAAATACATTTTGTAATTCAAGGGGGTCTGAATATTTTTTCCTTATCAAATGATTTCAAAATATATCCTTGTTAATGCTTATGAATAATGCATTTTTGTACAAAGTACAAAGCCAAAATCCCTTATGTGTGTGAATTTGAAGTGGATATTATGCACTACAAGTATATCAAATAACAACAGTGTCCCACTACCTGTACCCTTTTAATTCAAATAGTAATTAATATCAAATTGTTTTCCTAGATGACATTAATAACTAGACATATAAGGACTGAAAGCAGTATACTTGCATATTTCTCCCTGACTGAACTTGTTTATAGTTGACAATTGGAAATCAATCATTCAATCGACTTTTCCACCTTGATTGGCATTGGTCTGGTCTAACAGTTCTGTGTAGAATGTAAATAGATAATCTGGTGTCTATAATTAAAGCATTGAGGCAGAGATTATTCCCATGTTGTAGGAGACCCAAGTTTGAAGAATGGGGAGTAATGGAAGCGTAGGTTAACTTGGATCTATTAGGAGATTTTAAACACCATAAGGTGACGTAATGTAAGAAATGCATTGTGAGATAATGGCTTTCAATACATTTGCAGCTACCAGCTAATTGTCCCTGGTGGTCAATTTATAACATTTTAATATGAAGGTAATGGAGGTGACCAGGCATTGAAATTCAGACTAGACTAAACTGCACCAATTTAACATCCATAAAGCCACAGTACAGGAATTTATTAACAAATGGTACCTTAGAAGTCATTGAAATACATGACACCTCCTTTAGATCATAGCGTGTTTAAATATACAGTGAGGGGTCTGTTATTCCAGAGGCTAAGCCATCTCAGTCTTCTCATTTGCCTCAGCCGGACTCAGACAGTGTCCTATCTGTTTACACAATCAAGTAAAACAAAAGCTGATAGTATCCTGTCCTCTTGCCACATAGAGTCAAGGTTTTAATCAATTCTCTTCACTCTGGGAAGCGTGGAGGGTTCATAGAAGGTCTGCTGTCATATGGAACCTGACTGTCACCATGTCATTTCCAATTAGCCTCAGCTGCGGCCTGCAGATTCAGTGATACCAACTTCAGTCTTTTTATTTTTCAAGTTGACCATGAAAAGGAGAATAAATGCACACTTACAGATCAAAAATCTTGATTTAGGATCCCCCCCCCACGTTTCACAAATAAAGGCTTTTTGCCCTTTTTACATATGAAAATAAGCATGTCCACATGTCCATCAAATGATGCAACTGGCATTGCCCACATGCTCTACATTTAAAATATGTACAACAAAGGGCAGAGGTAAAAGGTTCAGCCAACAACAAACATAGAGGTAAGGGAGGGCATCATAATAATGTACAGTCTTATGCAAAAGTTTGGCCACCTCTGAATAAATAACATATTATGGTCATTTTTTAGTTCAAAAGATGTTAACACAGTCTCTCTAGAAAAAAAGCACAATATTTTTAGCAAACATTGATGCATAGTTACTTTTAAAAAAATTACAAATAAAAACATTATGTAGGGTGCCCAGACTTTCACAATAATCAGTACTTAGTAGCACCTCCTCCCATTCTTCCTGCAAAAGGTTCTAGTTCTGTAATATTCTTTGGTCGTCTTGCATGCACAGCTCTTTTACGATCTACCCACAATTTTTCAATAATGTTTCAATCATGGAACTGTGATGGCCATTCCAAAACTTTCAGCTTGCGTCTCTTGAGGTCGTCCATAGTGGATTCTTTTTGGATCGTTGTCCTGTTGTAGAAGCTCATTCTATTTTCAGCTTCAACTTTTTTTTACAGATGGTGTTATGTTTGCTTCCAGAATTTGCTGGAACTATCTAGATCTGGGGAAAGCATTAAGATTAAGATTAGAATGTGGATTAGGACTATTATTATTAAAGCTTACATGTCACCTACACAAGCCTTTCATGACAATTGCCATTCACTTTACCTGTATAAAAATGTTCAAAAGGCTTATTCTAACGTGTCAGTTACACTGCCTTTCATGTGGTTGTCATGTAGCCTTATAAATGGTGCTCTACAGCAATGTGTTACCTATTTTACTGTGCAAATGGTATTTTTCATATTAATATTAATATTTAGTAATAGTCTGTCCTTAATCACATCCATAAATCTATGCCACCATAATGAAAAACTTCATTTTCAGATTAAAACAATTTGAGAGATTTTGTTACAGGTATAAAAATAAATGATAAAATCTAAAAAGTTGTACCTAAATTTAAGTAAAATATTAAGTTAACTCTTTAGCCTCTAATGTTTAAAAGAGTGCATGAAATAAACAGAACTATGAGCAGCAGAGCGTAACACTTCTTTAATGAGTCTGATAGCCGCTTTGATTTAGACATGTTTACCAATATGTCTCACACATGGCACATGGCATGTGAACAGATGGTAGAGGGAGGTAAGTGGACGTCTTCAGGTTTGCAGCTGAAACTAAACCGCGGAGGTTTTATCCAGTCTATAGTGAATGGTCACTACTTCATTGTCAATCCAGGCATCTGTCGTACTATCAGTTTAATTCATTAGTTTGATGTAGGATGGCTCTTCTAATGTTGTAGAGGACATTTCACTAGAGCCATACGGTTCTGAATATAACAATAATATTTTTCAATACATGAAAAATATAAAAAAGCAAGGCAGTTATAATGAAAGTGTAGTGTACACAGAATGTGTACTCTTTTCTCAACCAACTATGAGGACAAGATGAGCTTTAAAAAGTCTGAATCTTGAAATGGTCATCAAGTTAGAAACAAATCACAAAATGTTGATGATAATCGAACAGGAGTTCTGGAGCAATAAATACCATTCATGAATTATCGTCTGCCTACTACACGTTGATTATTTAATTGTGCATTACACATACAGTACAATAGTTAATTTGCAATTCATGTCATGAGTGGGCAATCACATTCGCTGACGGGGGTTACTGGGTGGGGAAAGCATATTTGTTGATTGAGTATGTGGGTGGAAAGATGGCAAGTTTTTGGTTGTAGGCAATTGTATTTGTTGACCAAGGGGAGGTGTGGTGAGGTGATCATATTTGTCAACTGGGTGTGGAGTGTCAATTTGATTTCTCAGCCAAGAATGGAGCATCATGCCTAATGACACTGAACAGCTTTGGCCTATTTGCCGGGGCTGAGTCCCAGACAAGCCCTTGCCCAATTTAACCCCTGGGTCAGTGATTTACACAAAGTTAACGCAGTGCTTCTGGAGAGGCCTACGGGCCAGACGAGAGGGATTTCCTATTTGGCATCAAGATTCAAAAATCCTCACCCAGGCTCGTAGTGAATTTCATTTATGAATTAGATGGTTATAAATGGTTTCAGAGTCCTCTCTAAAACGGTCATAAAAAAAGATTATCATGAGGTTATGAAGCCTGGAAGGAGCAGAGTATTTTATCAAGCCGGGTCATTTCGAGGGAAATGCTGAAGGGGTGTAAGTGGTCTTCTCTATAACATTTAATTCTAATAGTTGAACTCGTTCACTCAGAGGCAGGAAGGCAAATGAATATTGATACCGGTGTTATCTGGAGTCATATTCAACGAGAGCTGATGATGAAGAATACAATTACGGCAAGGTCAGCAAAGTCCTTCCCATAGAAGGGACAACATTATTTCTGTACTGGGTGGTGGGAGAGGTGACACATGAGTGACTATGTGGGCAGGATTATTAATATGGATGAATGAGGTTATGTATATACATAATGTACATTCACTCACACTGTATTTCCAGGAGAAACTGTACATAGTTCTTTTGTGATTTGCCATTGTAGAAAGTGACAAAGCCAGTGCAGCTATTTCTCCAGGTCTATATTGATATCTTCTCTTATCTTTTAGCATATAGGTTAGCGTTTCAGACCTGTTTTCCAAGGTACAGCATAAGTTTGTAATAAAACATATTGTTGGTGCAATTTTTAAGTTTGTATTTTACCTGTGTTTTATTGCAGGTGAACAGATTATGGTGGATCGTCAAATAAAATCTTATTACACTAAAATCATTAAAGGGAAGAATGTTTTTTCACTTTTAAAAAGGGTGCACTTCAGGGCCTCGTTTGGACCATTAAAACTCAAAGACTGCTTGAATGTTCTGTAGTTTAAAACAGTTTATTCACCTATATGCACTATGTTAACCATTTTTATGCATTAAAACATCCATTAAAATATCTTGCATAATGAAGCCTTTTTACACCCACATACACAAAACATGTAAGAGTCTTTGGGCAGAACTCCAAATGCTTTATTCGCCTATATCTACAGCATAAATTCATGGTGAGCTCCTCAGAAAGATATGCCAACATAAAATGCATATAAATGAGCAGGACAATGTGATTTCAAGCTTGGATCAAGATGAAATAAAAATCCTTGCAAGAGCTTTAAAATAAGGTCCAATGTACTGGTTTGGTGATCTGGTGGTTGTGTTATGGTGCAGTGAGTTTTTTGCACGCATGGGTTGGAGCCTCTTGTCCTCTTAAAGGAAAGGGTCACTGCAAATCACTCCATATTTATTCTTAATAATCTCCATTATCTTGTGCTGATTTCTACCCTGATGGGAGTACTCTCCTTCAGGATGGCAATGCCTACAGCCACAGGGGCCACAAGGAATAATGGGCCATTGAATGGTTTGAAGAGTTATAAAAAGAAGTCAGTAATGTGCCATGGTTTTCACAATCACCAGATCTCAACTTGAATGAACCTGCGTGAGATTTTACACCAACATGTTCAACACCCTGTGTCTCCTATGGATCATCTTTTGGAAAAACTGCACTCTCTAATATAGTCCCAGACTAAAATCAAGGTGCAATGAAAAAAATTGTGTAACTCATGGTGACCTTACTAAGACTTTACCAAGACATCTTCTTGAAGCAACAAACTTGGAATTTTTCCAGCTAATTTTACACTGTTTCTAATTATTTGCTAAGTTTATCATTAAGAAATTAAGACATAAAACATTAAAATTAAATGATTTTCAGAGTTGCCTGTCCTAAGTTCTGAGTTCTGGGGTGTGCTATAAATTGTATATAACATTAGTTATTTTAAACATATATATTAAATGAGATTTAATAGTGTATGTAAGGTTTTAGTTTTCCATGAGTGACTATAACGGGTTCAATGCATTTTGATTGCATTGGATGATTGTAGTCGTTTTTCGAAGACACCATGAGCAATAACAACTGCTTCAACGCACCTTTACTGGAGGAAGGGATGGAACATCTCAATCAAAATCATTGATGGTAATCTATCTGTTTATCACCCTCCTCTATTCCTTCTGTAGGGTGGAAATTTTGGGTTAGTAGACTATTCTCACACATTAGTGATTTTAATTGTAGATCTAGATGATGTACAGTACTGTGTATACCGATATTTTGGAATTAACTGTGTCAGAATACTAAATCACATCAGGATACATGAAAATGTATGCAAATATAGTAAAACATAAAAATATGTTTTGATTTTGAAACAGTTATTAATATTTTGGGTAGAAGAAGGGCACTGGTTTGTTTTATGCATATTTGTAGTGGAAAATCCATCATCAGCACCAGCTTTACTTTAACAACATATTGATGAGATGAATCGGGTGCTAGATGGTAAGTGTAAATTCAGGACTTTCTTAAGGAGAGGTTTGAAATATTTTCAGGTTTTGTCAACACTACACAAATATTAACACTTTACATATGTGGAAAGAGTCATTTTGCAATTTACTAAATAAATTGTATTTTTTGTGTAACTTAAGAATTAGCTTATGGTCACAGTAAAGCTGAAGTCATGACTAAAGTCCAAGAAGATTTGAGTCAGAGTCAAGACTTATAAGAAAAAGCGAACATGCTTAATATGAATTAAATATTATCTAGATCAAAAAACCTACCTGCTGTATTAGCCAGATAAATAGATAAACACGGTCTTAGCAATGTCTTACAAAACTGGATTTTTAGATGCCCTTGTTGTAACACTTCAGCAATCTTTCAAGAACTTATTGGTGGTTTCTAAAATCAAATTTTATTATGCCTGAGCTCAGGTTTTTAATGACAGATTTTACCTGCATAGGAAAATGACAATATATCTTTTACTGATTTTCTGAAACCAAAAGTTTCCTACAGGTAACATGAAAAAGTATATTTCCTGGGGTAGCCAGCCCTGGATAAACTGTCATTTGAAATCAATGGAACTTCATTGCAGTGTTATGACTGATTTGACTCATTGGCATCCACAGCAATTTTCAGAAGGCCTAGAGAGTTCGTTAGATCTTGGCATGATAACACCACTCAGTTCAATAGCTAAGAGAACATCAGAACCAAAACACAGGTTCCACCTACACCTCTACCTTCAGGAGATTCAAATACATTTTTCTAATCAGTTTCTAAGTTATGGTTTGAGAGTGTAATAAATCTTTTGTTGTCCAATATTTATTTTGTTTACTTAAAATGTAATTTTTTCTAATCATCTAATTTGTCTGTAGGCATTGTATAGATAAAATGCATGTACACACGTTACACAGTGAAAGGAAATAACTGCTCCCCCAGGACCATGGTGCAACATAAAAACGTTGGGTTACTGTCGTAACCGTGGTTCTCTGATAACATGAGTGAGGTATCTCACTATGGGGAACGCCCTCGGC
>JBBIGC010000131.1:11503072-11516231 GCA_037576955.1 Lepidarchus adonis | reverse complement strand
TAGATAGATAGATAGATAGATAGATAGATAGATAGATAGATAGATAGATAGATAGATAGATAGATAGATAGATGAAATATATAAAGAAATAAAAGTGTGCTCACTGTTAAAGTGATGGGTGGGCCTCACAAACTTCAAAAGTACGTCTGGAATCAAGCTTGGCACTCCCTTGTCTTGCATCCTGATAAGGCGAGAAATCTAATCATTTCTGGAGAGTGATAAGAGGAACTGTCACAGCAAGTTACAGCGACTGAGTGAAGTGCTTCCTCAAAACATAGTTTATCAGCAGCCAAAGACCTCATTTATTGCAAAATAAAAAGACAACTGTTCCTTTGATGTACCCGCGTTGGCAGTTTGTTCCTCCCCAATTAATTGATTTATAGAGAATTTCGAAACTTAGCTCTGCCTTTTGAGGAAGCAGGAAAATGAAATCATTTGATAGAAAGCCACCTTCTTTTTGTTATTAAAACATGTAGCCTTGAATGTGAAAAGTCAATATGGCATTAGGTTGCCTAGGAAAAAGATACATGCTACAGCTGACATTTTAGTCCAGTGAAAAGTGCAAAAACAAACTACTACAGTGATTTTTTTAGTTCTCTGTGGTCTTCTGATCGCTGATCAGAGAATTTTCCTGCTGATCTGGATTCCAAATGTCTATTCAGCAAAACCACCATTTTTCAGCATGTCCTTTCAGTTCGATCTCATGCAAAAATACAGTATGCTACTTTGCCAGATTCAAGATTTAAGATGTTTATTTCTCACATGCCTAGTTATACACGTACAACAAGCAGTGAAATGCATCCTGACCCACTCCAGACAGTGCAAAGAATTATACTATAATTAAAGATTAATTAGGCTAAAAACTTAACACTACACTAAAACTTAAACTAAGTTAACACACAGGTAGATAAGAGATTGAGAAATTAAGCAGCTATAATGCAAGCGGTTAGAAAACAAAACGGTCCAGAAGAACCAAACGTGCAAACATGAAGAGAGTGGATAATACTGTTGTCAGAACAGCAGCACATAAAGATACTATAAGCAGAATGAAGTAAGGTCTGTAGATGGTGAAGTGCACAGATGAGAGAAGTGTGTGCAGTGCATTTTACATTTACATTTTACTTCACCATCTACAGACTTTGGTGTGCAGTGTCCAGTGTTAAGGTCTGTAGCGTGATTGCCAGCCAGTGCACAGACAGCAAAGTTCTCTCAGATGTTCAGTGTTCAGTGTGTGGGGTGTGGGGTGTGTGTAGAAGCATCTCCTGGTTCAGGAATCTTATGGCCTGAGGATAGAAACTCCTCTTGAGTCTCTCAGTCCTGTCCATTATACAACTGAAGCAATTTTAGTTTAGTGCATTCAGGAACTAATGCATTCTCTGGACCGTTTTACAAAGACCCATGGTCACTGAAGCTACTTCCCATTTTCTGCCATGCATCTTAATAAAATAACTTTCTGAAGTTTACAGTCAGCGTACATGTGTACAAGTACACATATTTCCCACCTATTTAGGCCACGTGGATTCCCATTTAGATCTATTAAATGTGGACGTTCAATCCAGTTTACCCACTGCAATGCGCAATCGTGAAGCAGACACACATCATAACTGACACTAATTATAAGCTGCAAGCCATATCTTCATGAGTCAGAGGCTTGAAATGACTGTGATTCAAAAGGGAATGGGTACAATCAACATGATCTGATGTCTGAGTAAGGCTCTGGATAAGCTAAGCTTATATGGCAAGTAAGAGTCTAGTGATGAGATGCTAAAAAAACATTTCTGAGAGCACCGGTTTATTGGCACTGTAAAATTGTACTGTTTCCATAGACGGAACGAAAATAAAGGTCAATTGTGGATCTGCTTCAATTCAATTAAGAGGCAAGAAGCTTGACGTTCAGTGCTGCCCTTGTATGCTTTATAGCAGAGGTGGGTAAGTCTGGTCCTGGACGGCCAGTGTCCAGCACAGTTTCGTAGCTCCCCTCCTCAAACACACTAAATTGCTGAATAACATGGCAGATGAATCTGGTGTGTTTGAACAGGGGAATCACCAAACTTGTCTGGATACCGGCCCACCGGTGCAGAATTTGCCCACCCCTGCTTTATAGGCTTCATAAGAACTAGGACCCTGCACTAGAGGAGACTTTGTGGTTCTTTTTTTTTGTTGCCTAGAAGACTAGAAGTAAAGTGAATGTCACTATTTACCATTGTGAACACACACCATCAAACAACATTCAGCTATCAACAGAGCCTTGGGAGCACTGTAGCAGGATGGTACCTTTCTCAAAAGTGCCTCGGGGGTACTGGGACCCTCCAATTACAAGGGCAAGTCTAACATGTCTAACACCCGTCTGCCAAAGCAGATTTTGTACTTCCAGCTAAAAGGTCAGCGAGCCCCCGTTGGGCCAAAGAAACGCTACAAAGACAACGTCAAAGTTCAACATTACTTTGAGCAACTGGGAGGATCTGGCTATGGACAGACTCTGCTGGAGGAGAGCAGTTCAGGAAGGTGCCGCAGAAGTAAAGCGACAAATCCATAAGGACCTAAAGAAAAAGGCTCCACCACTACTCACCATCTGTATTTTCCCTGCCCACACTGCACCAAAATATGAGGATTGGCTTCTACAGCCACCTGAAGATCCAGAAGTAGAAATCTCTACACAGAGGACAGTCATACTGTACCTACAAGAAGTTGCATAAACTAGTCAACTAATCCATCTAATGTAAGCAGATAGTCAAGGACTATCTAATGTACAGTAGTGGAAAAAAAGAGTAGACAGGAGGGCTTTTCTGTTAAACACAAAGCACAAATGTGTGTCATAAGACTTTACAAAAAGAAAGCAATTCCACTGTGAAACTGTAAAATGTAAGTCAAACTGGCAATGCTCCATGAAGCATTATACTGTAACAGACCTGGGGGTGTTCTCATTGGCTGTTGGAAGGGGGGCATTATGGGAGCAGGGAAATGTCACACTGTTATGTGTGTTTGCTCATGTTCTGTGTGTTTCAGGAAGAAGAGCATCACTGAAATGCACTGTGGTTCACTGTGTGTGTTTGTGTGAGCGAGCTGGCGGTGGATGATCAGACCCACCATAGCCGTGACGAGTATAGAGATTGATAACTTTGTGGTCATCTATCACCATCCTCGCTCACAGGTTCATGTTTGTGTGCATCCTACACGCTAGGGGATACACCGGTACCAGGGAGGGAAATCTGGGCAGGCATTGCCTGTTTAAACATCAAACTGTGTGCGTGTGGTCACTTCTTAGCAGTTCTCTTTCCACCAAGAAGAATACAGCTACAATAACTAATATGATCAATAACGATCAATCAGAAACCACTACATATGGCTTCAAACATAACTCCTTTATCAAGATCAGGTTAGTCAGATCACTTCAACATATAACAATAAAGTTAGAATAAAATAATAAGAAATAGCTATTATAATATAGAGATGTAAAAAAGGCACTTATATACAAAAAAACAACCAAACAAAAATAAACCAGTAATATTTCTGCTTATTGACAATGGCTCCGAGACAACAAAGGGTATATCTCGTAATTGAAGAGAGTGAATGAAAAAGCCAGGGTACTCACAGGGTTGATGACATTTTGTTTCCCTAGTATCAGTGCAACTGCCAGTAAGTTACATTTTGTGGAAAGAAATTTATGTTATTAAGCCTTATGCATTATTACAACATATGTTCCCTACCAATAAATTGCAATTGCAATAAGAATTCGCTTTAATATATATTGTAAGCAGTGTTAATGGATGACAGATGTTCATGCAGCCAGAGTTTTAAGAATGCTGCTGAATCCTAGCTAAGCTAATCTTGTAAACAGATCTTCCTCTCTGTTTGGACCATATTTTGGAACATTATCATCACGGACAGTCACACAGATGGCGTGAGATGGTAGGAACCAAAAGACATGATGGAAAATAATTGCACCACAGTTTTCCTCAAAACGTCTGCATCCACTGGAACCAATCATTATTGGTGTACATTTATCCCAATTTGAGATTCCACTCTGTAAGAAGCTTTTTCTCTTTCGTTCCTGAAAGGAAGCAATTCTGTGCCTCTTGTACTTGACTTTTCTGTTGCACTTTTCTCAAACCTAGCAGTTGTTCCTTCCTATTCTAGTCACAGGCACAATGACTTCTGAGTGAAAACCAAATCGGCCATTGCAGGAAAGTGAAATGGCATTGTGATTCGCTGTGGACAGGTCTATTGCCAGAAGGCGTGTCAATCACATTGTTTCATTAACTTCTTCTCAAGACAGTTGGTGTTTTTAACAGCACCGATGGCCAGTGTAGAGCTATTTATATTGCATGACACTGTAGGAGCACCAGGATTTTCCTGTTGAGAGCTCTATGTGACATTTATCTGTCCTTCAGACACACTTACAGAGAAGGGCACGATGGATTAGCCTACATGCCCATCACATTGAAGATATACCAAGCTGACAGGTGTCGATGACTTGAAAAAATAAAATGGTATTTTTATGTTTAAAATAATGATGTTTATATAGTAATCCTTACATAAGCATCTTGGGAAGCAGTATTGGTGCCACTGAATGATTTCCACTCTGAATTCATGGACAATAACCTTTTAAGAAATGCATGAATCACAAGGACACAATTGCATCTCTGTCATTTATGTTTTGTGTGAGTATGCCATATAAGCTTTTTTCACAGGATCATTCATCAGTTCCCTCAGTCATACTGTCAGTGCAGTTATGATTCGTGACTGTTAGAGCTAGGCCGTCCACCTGGAACAGAAAGAAACATTAAAAAATGTCCAAATAAAAACTATGACAGATTCTCAAAGCTATCATAAGCCATTTCTGCTAGTGTCACTAGTACAGTATGTTTCCTTTTTTTCTAACAGCTCAAAAACCTTCCTTTAGACTATGACTAGACTATAGATTATATTCATAATTATGTATTTAGGACTTGCAGAAGGCCTAGAGCAGGGGTGCCCAAAGTTGGTCCCGGGTGCCCACAGTTTGGTAGTTCTACTCCTCAAGCACTCTCACTAAACCTGGCAATTAACAGGTGAGTTTAACATGGTGTCAAGTCAAGACAATTCAAATTTATTTGTATTTACAACTGACATTGTCACAAAGCAGCTTTACAGAATCTGGGTCTGAGCCCCTACTGAGCCAAAGGTAACAGAGGCAAGGAAACTGTAGGAAGGAAACTTGGGGGGAACCTAAGCTTAGAAGGGAAACCCATCCTTCATCAACACCGACTGGTAATAACAGACAGAAGAGTAGAAATAAAGAAATAAATAAATAATAAAAGTGATTAGGTGTATTAGTTAGGTGGAGCTTGGTGTGCTTGATCACCAAACTGTGCTGGACCCCAGCCTACCTACACCCCTGGCCTACAATGACAAATCTGGTGTCGTCCGTTGGTAATCCAAGACCTAGTTAATCCCACTTCCAGTTCCTAGTTGTGTTAGAAGTTAGTCTAATGTACAAGTCTTCACCCCAGCTCCTAACCAATAGGAAAAGTACATTTTCAGCAGGAGTATTTGTTCAGTAAGTGCAGTTTGTGCTTTAAATAAAAAAAAAAACTGACCTGATAATTACAAAAAATCTCCCCACCTCCAGAAACCATTACTCATTATCTAAGGGACTAGAAAGCCTGAGGGCCGTCCTAACAAAGCCTTGTATCTCTGAAAAAGCTTCACTACAGCAGAAGGTAAAATTATTCTTCAATATTTGTTAATGTAATGATATTTTACTCCACATAATTGTGGACATTTTTCTACTGGCACATTCATCTTGAAAAGCTCATAAGAAAACTTTTTAAGTAGGATTACAGAGTTACCAGGTTTTGACATGACAGCAAGAATATATGTCTTGAAAAAAGCAACGCTTTATAGTATGTGATGAGATCAATGGTTCAAGCGGTTGATGGATTACTGTGGTATAAGATGTGACTCGAGTGCACAGTGCAGTCTAGTTCCTGGACACTGCAGAATTTTCATTTAAATGATTCTTCCTTTTGCACTTCTTATGAATAATCCACCAATTTGCCAAGTGTAATTTAATTAGTAGATCTGTGAATGGTACATTCAAGTGATGAAAGTCCTTGGGTTTTGAAACAAGCCTTGTCATTCTCTTCTCCTGTATGCTCAATGAAAAGCATCTCAATTTCTACCTTTTAAATATTAATTCAAATAAATATTCAATGAGTCATCTTTGACCTCTGCATAAAAGTTTTAGAAGAACATAGCATCCTTCAGTTGCCAGAGCTTCAGATATTAATGCACTCCCTTAATGCCTCTTTCATAATGCTAACAATAAGAGCAGCGTCTAAATAAACAATGATCCATTGTCCTAGGCAGCTGCCAGGATGACACAAAAGATGAGAGGGGGGGATACGACAACCATCTGCTTCTGAAGGTTGTCATTTGTTGTGCTATTTGCATTTGCTATTCTGTGTTCATTTACAAAACCTCGTCGCTGACGGAGGCTTTCGGAACTGCCTGCATAAATGCATGTGATGTTAGGTAGGTGGATATTCAAGCTTGTTCATCTTGTGAACTTCCCGTTGTTACTCAGTTACGGCGGAAACTACTTTACCCACACCAGACAAGCTAATAAAAAGGTACTAATGAAACATTCCAACACGTGATTGCTTTCGGCACCTGCTCAATATTTTATGTCCAGTAATCAAATGACTCAGTGTACTCCAATTGAATTCCACTGGTGTGGAACTATCTCGAAAAGACCCAGAGAAATGCAAGGGGAGCTTCTTGCTTGTAAAGAATTGACTCACTGACAACGTATGGGACCTTCTGGAGAAAACACCATTGCTAATAAAATAATCTACTCAATCATCACCACTCCAGTGACCATGAGTTTTTTTGTCAGCACTTTCGACTCTTTAAAGGATGGAGGGTAAAGTATGCCTCCTGAGTAAGCCCTGAAAGAAATAAGTTGGCTAATGATAAGAGCAGATGTGGAGGTTCTGAGAATTTATCAGTATTGGAGAATACAGCTAAACGTCACAGTAAGATCTGGGAATACTTATATATAATTTACATTGTGAGTTCAAGTTATTTATCTGAGTTTAAGAAATATGAACTAACAATCATTACTGATATTCTACAATAAAACACTTTTTTTTTTTAAAAAAAATGTAACTAATTAAAATTAATAAACTTTTAATAACATGGACAATTTCAGATAATGATACTGTACCAGTTACATTTCCCCATTAGCAAACAAGGAATCAGATAATCTACTGCAACCACTCCATTGCAGAGATAATCCATCCCACCTCACAGGTGTGAATATCAAGGTGCTGATTAGACACATGAATATTGCACAGATGTGCCTTAGTCTGCCCACAATAAAAGGCCACTCTGAAATGTGCACAGTTTGATCACAGGGCACAATGCCACAGATCTTGCAATGTTTGCATGAGCGTTTAATTGGCTACTAACTGCAGAAACATCTACCAGAGCTGTTGCCCATTAAACTAAAGTTCATATCTCTACCATGAGCTGTCTCCAAAGGCGTTTCAGAGAATCTGGCAGTACATTCAACCGGCTTCACAACCGCAGACCACATCTAACCACACCAGCCCAGGACCTCAACCTCCAGCATGTTCATCTCCGTGATCATATGAGACCAGCCACCCGGACGCTGCAGCAACAATCAGTTTGCAGAACCAAAGCATTTCTGCACAAACTGCCATAAAGCGTCTCAGGGAAGCTCATGCTCGTCGTCCTTATTGGGGGTCTGGACCTGACTGCAGTTTGTGTCAGGTGGCGTCCTGTGTGTTCTATGTGCTTTTGTTTTGACGTGTCTACCATGTGTTTGTGTTGCCCTTGTCTGTCACATGTCCATGTCATGTGATGTTTTCCAGGTGTTGCTCGTTTGTCCCTGTGTATTTAAGTTCATAGTGTTTCAGTCATGGTTGTAGGTTATTGTTATATTGTGATGCTGTTTGTGTTGAGCGTGATTGATGTTACTTGTATATAGTTCTGAGTTTACTCTGGTTTATTTTGATATCCAAGTCGCACTGGCTTCTGACTTCCCTGCAGTCGTCACAGTTTGTTGTTGTTGAGTGGGCAAATGTTCACATTTGATGGCGTCCGGCACATTGGAGAGGCGTCCTGCTCACGGTCCTGGTTTTCACTGTTCAGGGCAGACGGCAGACAGTGTGTGTAGCGTCGTGTGGGTGAGCAGTTTGCTGACATCAACATTGTGGATGGAGTGGCCCATGGTGGTGGTGGGGTTATGGTTTGGGCAGGCTGATGTTATGGACACTGATCACAGGTGCATTTTATTGATGACATTTTGAATTCACAGAGATACCGTGACAAGATCCTGAGGTTGTGCCATTCATCCACAACCATCACCTCATGTTGCAGCATTATAATGCACAGCCCCATATTGAAGGATCTGTACACAATTCCTAGAAGCTGAAAACATCCCAGTTGCATGACTCACCAGACATGTCACCCATTGAGTTGTTTGGGAAGCTTTGGATTGACATATATGACAGTGTGTTCCAGTTTCTGACCATATTCATCAACTTTGCACAGATATAGAAGAGGAGTGGACCAACATTCCACAGGTCACAATCAACAACCTGATCAACTCTGTGATGGAGATGTGTTGCACTGCGTGAGACAAATGGTGCCACACCAGATACTGACTGGTTTTCTGACCCCAGTAAGGAAAACTCTGCACATTTCAGAGTAAACTTTTATTGTGGTCAGACTAAGCCACATCTGTGTAATATTCATGCACTAATCAGCACCTTGATATTCACACCTGTGAGGTGGAATGGATTATTTTGACAAATGAGAAATGCTCACTAACGATTTAGATTTGTGAACAACATTTGCGAGTAATGGGTTTTTTGTGTTTGTAGAAAATGTTTCAGACCTTTGAGTTCAGCTTATGCAAAATGCGAGCAAAATGAAAGTTTCATTTATATTTTTGTTCAGTGTGACATTATGTGTATTTACTTTGCATCCATACACAACACATTGCACTCATTCAGTTTCCCTTAAAGTATGAATGAAACTAGAGCTAAAATAAAGCTGTTCTAACAGTAGTCACATACAGTTCAATGCTCTGTGTGCATGCTAAGAATATCCCATGCAATTTAAAGTTTGAAATTGATTTCCGCCTTTTAGAATCTCTAATTATAGCATGCAGCAAAAAAAAAATCTAGCAGTTCCATACAATCATGGAATCAATTATTATTTAAAAACAAATCAGTAGTATTGTGACAAACAGGACAAAACTGTCTCTGAAGGGCAATATAGTGAATGGAGCTATTACTGTGTCACTGTTGATAATCTAGGTTAGTTTGTTCTCTCTCTGAACTGCCACTGAACTGTATGTGTGGCTGATTTGTCTCCATCTATTCTCGTTTCTTGTGCCTTTTGCTGAAATGACTCTGAGAAGCTGACATCTTTCTTTTTTCTTTGTCTACATATAAGGGCTTACTTGTTGTCAGCATCATAGACAGCAGTTTAGGCTTCAAGGTCAAGCAGCAGGAAAAAAAGCAGTGTATATCCAGAAGGGAAGCGCAAACCCAATGTACTACAAACGATAAAACCACTGCATGAGGCACAATCAAGCTCTATATGATCAACTTAAAATTAACCGATCACAGACCAAAAC
This sequence comes from Lepidarchus adonis, assembly GCA_037576955.1. Classification (NCBI taxonomy): domain Eukaryota; kingdom Metazoa; phylum Chordata; class Actinopteri; order Characiformes; family Lepidarchidae; genus Lepidarchus; species Lepidarchus adonis. The sequence continues at coordinate 11,506,576 of JBBIGC010000131.1, read as the reverse complement.
ACACTTATAGCAGTTGGCAATTGTGTGTGGCCTTCTCGTTAGCTTACTACTAATGGCTTCCAGCTACATAATTGAATGACTTTAAAAATGAGGACAATGTGAACTTTTTCAGTCCAGTAGCTATTCCTGGCTCTGAAAGGCTTAATGCCCTTTGCTGTGTGGGGATGACATGGTGCTACTGGCACAATGGTTAGTACACAATCATAAATTTTCCAGCAGTTCAAACTGTCTGTGCAGAGAGTGTCTAAACCAGAAACTTAAGTTACAAACAAAAAACAGCTAAAAGGCATATGCAAAGTAACTATTTTGTGTTAAAACAACAGTGGTAGTACATACAGACAGGCAGCAACACGTCAAGAAAATTCATAATTTAATAAAATTTGGAACTTGTAGGGGTCAAAACAACACAAAATTTAGGACAAATTCTCTGGAGTAAGATCAAACTCAAGCACTTGTATCTTAATCCATAGTGCCAATTTTAAGAACCCCAGAGATGATATGTTCATATATATACATTGTTCACACTGATTGGCTGAAGAATGTCTGGCCAAGCAGGTGGGTTGGCTGCAGCTACCCAAAAGCTACCGCTAAAGACTGACTGACCATTGGATCTGTGAGTAGATGCACGCAGGCACATCTTATAAGTGCTCATCCTGCAGACAAACTTCAGTACAATCATACAACTTAAATATTAATAATCTGAGAAGAAGAGTGAAGTATTATCAATTTTCTAAACTAAATATAATTTGGATTTACTATTATAATGCTTAAATAATGAGTAACTTTAGATGAAGACAGCCATTTATCTGATTATCAGCAACATACAACTCTGGCATTGTTCCAAAGTACTGCAACCTGAAGTGATATGTATTATTCCACCCATTGCTGATTTTGCAGGACTGAACCTGGAATTTTGGCAAAAAAAAAATCTGTTGGGTACGGCAAAATGTCATACACCTGCTCTGTCTTTAAATGGCTTGTTCTCCCTGAGGTAACCATGATTTGACCACCTCGTTTAGCAGTTATAATAATAACAATGTTATTTGCATGGAATTATGTTATTTTGAATTTAGTAATTTTGGACTATTTCTATTGGATTGTATAATCTACGTACAATCAATTCATTCAATCTCTATTGTTCATTCTTTTTACAATCTAAAGAACAACGGGTACTTTCAAATGTTGTAGCGGGGGAAAAAAGAAAAGAAAAAAGTAATTAACGAACCGACAGCAAATCTTCAAACAGCCTTAAGCAATTGTTTACATCAATATGGTTTGGGCAGTGGGGGACCATATGGTAATTTGCATTCATTTTATTGATTCTGTCACTTTGAGATCGAATTGTCATTGCAAAACCATTTCACATCAGACTATAAAAAAATATAGACTTTAACTGTATTTGAAGTCCTGATGGACACATTTAAATTTTCCTTCATGTAAGCTATTACAGTAATTTCATCATTAGTGCTGAAGTCTGAAAATAGTTATGTAATTGCCCACCAGGTGGTATAATATTAAAACACACAGAGCGCTTCAAAGCGTTACTAACATAAAAAGGGAGTGAAAAGAGAGTGAACATAAGGGAAAACTACAATAGCTTAAGAAAGTATGGTGAGCTCATGCTGTGGGGAAAAAAGAGATGGGTGATCTATAGCTGTCTCATGTGGGGCTTAGGAACATTGCTGAACCTTCTTCTCCCACTGATGATATGCAGGTTATAATGTGCCTTCATACTTAGCCTGGTTAGTAAAGTGCATACTTAATAGAACACTGTAGCATTTTGCTGCTAAGTAAATATTTCCCATCTTCAGTAAAAACGGATAATAATGTTTTCATATTTCCTACACTAATAACCTTACAACATCAGTTGTTACTAAATATTTTTCCCCAAAAAAATAATTTCTTTAGTAAAAGGTCTATGTAAAATAAGGCCCAATTGTCAACACTTTCTTAAACCCTTCAAACCCTTCAGGTGGCAACTTGGAGGTCAAGTTTTTCTTTTTTACGCATGCCGATTGGACACCAAAAACAGTAGTTTAATTCAATTCAAATTGTTCAACGTACACATTTGATTTAAATAAAAACAGATTAGTTTGCTTGTTACCATACCAAATCATCTTTAGGTTTAATGAATGGATCTTTTTTTCTAGTGTATGTTTCCCTTCACACAATACTGCTCATTTTGAGAGGATGAAGACTACCATGCACTTTCTTTAAGTCACATGACATGCCATTGCATTTCCTTAGACGGGAGCTAACATAGTGTCACTGGACAGCAGAACACACATGAACAATATGAACCGCAGCTAAAGGACACCCACATTGACTGTCATTGAGTGTCCCATGCCACAGTTCATTACATCAAATGTGATGAAAGATGAAGCAGTGTTCCGGTTTAAAGAAGTGTGTTCAGGTTTTTGTAGAAAATATGGACATACACACCTACCTTTCCAGTGAAAGTGTATCTGTGGCTCAGAGATTCTTGTAATGGCTCTTCTGCACATGCTAGGAGCCTTCTTTATGATGCTAGGCATGTAATTAGTGACACAAACCATCCAGCAATAATGCGCCCCATCTGAGATTAGCATGTAATTGACAATAATGTCAACGCTACCATGGGATGTCTACACAGGGAAGGGAGGTAAATGAAGCAGAACACTAAATGACATCTCAGCAGAGCACATTTCACTAGATCACCTTTATGGCCATGGCTTCTTATGCTATCGTCCTTCAGTCTACTGCAGATAGGATTTGAGGTAATATATGTACCTTGCCCATTATGTTGATTGAGATTGTTGTTCAGATTGCATATATTTCATCATGCAAAGCAAATGTGTTTTCTCAAAGTCTTTAAACATTTCTTCTCGCAGATCTAGTCAGTGTAAGTAACTTAAGAGCAAGGTGGAAAGCAGGTTGCAAGAAAGGAAATTCAGGGGAATAAAAATGAATTCCTCCACCATCTCTCTCATATACCGTTTCAGACCAAATTTAACATTTTTCCAATACAGTTAATCTTAAAATTATGAAGAACCCAAAAAGGGGAGTTCGGGAGATGTCTTCAGTTGCTCATGGATAAAAAGTTTGAACACACCTGAGGTATATGAGTGAAGTAAGAGGAGATAGAGGAGCAAGATCAAAGATATCCTATAATACTACACCCAGAGACTTCATGATTTTATCCCCAACTCATCTGTGGTCTACAATCATGCCCTGGATTCTTTTGTCCATTGCTTTCAGGTGAGATTTGGCATTATCCTGTTTAAGGCAGACTTTAAATTATGCATGTTTATTATTGCATTACATATTTTTTGCGCAATGTTTAATATTGTTATTCCCAACCCCCCATTCTGTACTGTACTGCATGTATAATTGTGTTGTTCTCTTTCAAACATTCGCTCGGTATCTCACTATGGGGAACGCCCTCGGTGTGACAGACCACGGAAGCACCAATGACACCACGTCTGTCTGTAAAGACGGACCAATTGCTGCAGCAGTGCGGGAGCC
>JBBIGC010000131.1:11454506-11467245 GCA_037576955.1 Lepidarchus adonis | reverse complement strand
CTCCCCGGGCGCTGTTGATAGCTGCCCGCTGCTCCACGTGTGATGGGTAAAATGCAGAGGACAAATTTCGTTGTGGTGCAGTGGTGTATTCACAATGATTGGGAATCACTAATCATTATACAAACAGAATTTTTACACTTGGAAATAGAACAAGTTTACATATGATTGTTGCTTGCACATACACATTATTAAATGCTTCTTGTGGGAGTAAGACAGGAAGTCTCCTGATATTACTATGTACAAGCTGCAGAAGTATTCTCTGAAAAGTGTTGACAGTCCAGTCATGAAGAAATGTTTTGATGAGAAAAGTGGAAGGCAGCTCATACTGTGAGTGGGCAAATTCCCACAGAAAGGCCTGTAAACACACTTCATATTATATAGAAATTGTCAGAAGAGCTAGTGTGAAGGCCACTTGGTCTCTAAGAGTCATCTTCTGCACTGAGGAGGAGATATACACAAACATTGTTTTCACTGTGTTTATATTTTAATGGTATGTATTGATAGATAATCCTGTTTTACTGTATTTCCCAACAAAATGCCGCTCCACATTATAGGCCAAATCATTCCATAAGCCACAGAAAGTGCTCATTTATGTTTTAAAACTTTAAGATACGCTACCCCATGCTATTAGCCGCAGTGTAAAAGCATATAATTTGACACATCCCTGGACGCCTGAAACTCTATACTGGCAGTGACAATATACCATAGTTGACCGTGAACTATTACCATAAAGTGATCACAATTTTGGACTTGGACAATATAATGCCGCAACGCAAGTCCTACTCTGTGGAATTTAAGCTACAGGTTATTGCTTTTGCAAAAGAAAGTGTCAATCGCACAGTTGGACAACACTTTGAAGTCAAAGAAAAACAAGTGAGAAATTGGAGGAATGATGAGGATGCTTTGCATGTACACATGAAAGGCGTACAAGGGAAGTAAAATGTGGAACAACGTGAAACCAGAAAGCATACAGAACGGTTTTCGCAAAGCTAGAATCCTCCCTCCCCCTACAAGCCTACCAGCAGCACAAACAACGTCTGCAATATCAGAGAGCAATACTGGTGACGAAAGTGCATCTGTCATCAGCAACAGTACAGGTCATAATCGAGCTGGTTTTGATCTGATTTTGAAGGATTTAAAGAAAGGGCACAGCCAGAGACCTGCAATTGTGCCTGTGTCTGCTCAAAAGGTCAGAAACAGACTCCATGAGGGTGGTATGAGGGCCCGATGCCCACAGGTGGGGGTAGTGCTTACAGCCCAACACCATGCAGGAGAAAACCAAGCAAATTCACCACTGGCGCCCTGTGCTCTTCACAGATGAATACAGGTTCACACTGAGCACATGTGTAAGACGTGACAGAGTCTGAAGATGGAGCAGTGGAGAATGTTCTGCTGTCTGCAACATCCTCCAGCATGACCGGTTTGACAGTGGGTCAGTAATGGTGTGGGGTGGCATTTGTTGGGGGGGCCGCACAGCCCTCCATGTGCTCTCCAGAGGAAGCCTGACTGCCATTAGGTAATGAGATGAAATCCTCAGACCCCTTGTGAGAGCAGTTGGTCCTGGGTTCCTCCTAATGCAAGACAATGCTAGAGTGTGTCAGCAGTTCCTACAAGACGAAAGCATTGATACTATGGACTGGCCGCCCGTTCCCCAGACCTGAATCCAACTTAGCACATCTGGGACATCATGTCTCACTCCATCCACCAACACCACATTGCACCACAGACTGTCTAGAAGTTACCGAATGCTTTAGTCCAGGTCTGGAAGGAGATCCCTCAGGAAACCATCTTCCACCTCATCAGGAGCATGTCCAGGTGTTGTAGAGAGGTCATACAGGCACATGGAGGCCACACACACCACTGAACCTCATTTTGACTAGTTTTTAAGGACATCAAAGTTGGATCAGCCTGTGGTGTGTTTTTCCACTTTAATTTTGATTGTGACTCCAAATCCAGACCTTCATGGGTTGATACATTTGATTTCCGTTGACAATTTTAAAATGATTTTGTTGTCAGCACATTGAACTATAAAGAACAAAGTATTTCATAAGAATATTTCATTCATTCACATCTAAAACGTCTTAATTTCGTGTTCCCTGCATTTTTTGGAACAGCGCATAGAGTATTCTATTCAGTATTATTAATTTATATTATTGCTATAATAATTGTAGGCCCAATTATGCAACTGAAGGGACAACTGCATAAAACATGGGCCACAAATGGAATAAGTTCTCCAAAATGACTCTGCCATGTCTAACTTTGCTGAAGTAATCAGTCTTGATTGCAAGGGGAGATTGCTGCTCTCAGGTAAATTAAAGCTTTCTCATAAATGTTACATTGTGAGATGTTTAATTAGGAGCAATGATTCTGATGAGTCATTATTTCTGTCTTCTCAGAAACATGATATTTGACAGCTCCAGACAGCCCTGTAAGCCATGACGGTAGATCACAGTCAAACCTTTCGTGTTTCCGAAACGACTCCCCACAAGCAGGTAAGGATTATTACACTAGGTGTCTTACTCGCAAAGTCTCTACTCTTGTGACGTTAGCATCATTGAGTTAGGCAGACACAATAACACCTTCTTCAACATCTCATTAGTCTCCTGTACAAGACTTCTTCAATTAAAACATTCATTAAGACTCTGTTGATAAGCCTTCCTTTCCCTTTGGGGCCAGTGGAGAAACTCATTAAAGTCAGGATGAAGTCAGTCTCACGAATGCAGTCTAATATGAGTGTGTGTGTATGTATACAGTATAAATATAGTTATGAGGACAGACTCACACGCCCCTGTCTACATCAATGGAGCTGTAGTGGAGCAAAAAGGCTCACCTGTGTTTCAGGTGTGGCATAAGAACACCCCCTAAGCTTCAGCTCTGCTACAATAATAAATTGGGGAAATATTTAAGTAAAATATATATTCTGAATCTACTTTGTAAAATAACCTGATCAGCCCCAATGCTTTCTTTGTGATCGGATCGGGACATCCCTAGTTCCTTGTATCAGCATCACACATCATGCTAATATTTGGTCATAGGTAGGATTGATGGACAACGTAGAGTAGTGGTGATAAATTGACAGCAACAAGACGGTTTGCCATCAGTAATTAACCCACAAAGTGCCCCTACAGGGTAGGTATTTCTAATAAAATGGCCACTGAGTGTAGAGACAAGGCAGGTGGGCCTAATACACTTGTATCTCAGTGGACCTGAGGGCAGTTAGCATGTCGAGGGCCAAGCAGAGATAGTGATTAGTCTCCAACCAGCGGCATTTAATGGGGTGCACTGGCTTGCAGCAGGATGGGTTCCTTCACCCCAGCGACCTTCTCCTGCAGACACATCCTGCAAAACAAATGGCACACATCTGCTTTTGTGTCAGTCCACACCTGATGGAGCTGCTCACAGGAAGGGGGGGCATGAATCACAGACACGCACTCGTCCCTCAGGTCATGCTGTTCGAATATGACCCGCTCGTTTCACCTGATCCGCATTCGCTTTTTCTCTATTCACGGAGATCGTCCTTGGGAACATGAATAACTGGTGCATTTTGGGTGACTCATGAAGAACCTGAATGTTTGATGGCTCGATGACTCGACAACTTGAGTGGCTGTTCCTCCGTCCTTGAATTGAGATGTAACAATCTGAGTGCACACAATTTGTTAAATGCTTGGTTCCAATGGTTAAATCCACATAAGTTTTGTTCACTGACATTTGCCGGCCTATACTGGAATCTGTTTATAAAGATGTTTTGTTACTTTGTGAATTATCCAATGGACTCATGAATGTAAAAACTGATACTGAGCCACTGAATTTTATTTCATTTCTTTTAACAGAGCCAGAGGATTCAAGGCTTCATATGAAAACAGGGTGGTAGGCCTTTATATGGCTAACTCAAAGATACAGCATTTTTGGCCAAACACTTTGTTCTGTACAATTTCCCTGTCATTTTCCATATGCTACGGCTGGCAGACCTTTTAGTGCTTCTGCCCCCAAACTCTGGAACTCTCTTCCACAATCTCCTTCCAACCTCTAAATCAGAATTAAAAAAACGTTCTTTCCATTACTATTTTCTTAAATGTGTTTTCCTCACTATGTAAAGCGACCTTGGGTTTATGAAAGGCGCTGTATATTATATTATGTGTACATTATTATATGCATTCATATACCATATGCTATCTACTGCTAAACATGCTGATGAAACTCAGTTCTACTTCTCTAACAAATTATAAAGTGTCATTGCGCTGCTTTTCTTTTTGTTGTGGCATTCATCAAGGTAATTTGCCTGCTGAATACATGTTTGAAATAATGCATTAGGTTGTTATTATAAGGGGTTTAAAACACGTCCTATGGCTAATTAGACCTCACCAACATGTTTTGGAAAGATCAAGATTTTCTCTCATGTCTATAAAGCAAGGAATGTTGAATGGTGAATGAGATTATTATTTGTTAATCACTTATTAACCTTTTATTTATTCACAATAAAGAAATAAATGAATAAGGAAATCAAAATGATTAAGCAATTTTGTGATAGGTTTTTCATATCCACTGGAATTGGCCTTTTTGAACAAAACACAATTTATAACTTTAAATTCCCTTGGTTGTTCTCAGGCAGAGCCTGTTAAAAACTCCACCCGCACAAAGGTGTTTCAGTCAGAGAGAATTAGTGTAGCTGTTCTAAATCTTCTATTAAAAAAAGCTTCTATTTCAAGTGTGTTTTTGATCAGTACCTTACGCTCTCTCTCATTAAGCCAAAGAAAACAAGGGAAATACTAACTGCAATTATTGACTGATACAATGCAGATGAGGTAGATGAACTTTTGGACAAAAATCCTTTAATAAACTTTTTTATATACAGTGGTGATGTGAAGAATACTCCAGAATACATTTACACTCTGCAGTGCTGCAGAGCACCTGATAATCCAAGACTCTAAGAGGATACAAATAAAGCAATACATTGGCTTCCTCTTAGCAGAGCTAACTCACTATGTTACGCTAACTGGACAAAATAAATTTTTGATTGAACCATAAATAAGGGACAGAAAAATAACTGCAGTCACAAATTACACTTCATGGCAAAGATGCATATCGTATGCATGTTATGCATATTTGATTTCTCACCAATGCACATTTTCCATAGCACACCATGCAATCATACAGATACAGAATATAATTTGTTGTGAATTTTTGCTGAGGGACAACTATGGGGGTGGCACAGTTTTGCCAGAATTTCAACCAGACATTAAATTAAATGGGACACTGCTAGTCCTGTCTGCCCCAAATTACCTACTGTTCCTAAAACTATGCTCAGCTATATTTATAACATAATTATATGACTCTGGATGCAATATCATCCCAAATACATAAATGTAAACCAAATATGTTATTTGTCAGGTAGTATATTATAGTGCAGCATTACATCTCTCCTTAGTCTTATCAGTTTGATGTCAGTATTTTGTCTTGGCCAACAATGTTTGCACTTGATATTTTTGATAGACATGGGAATTCATATTCCCCCAATGATTGCAAGTTGGCCAATGCAGTGCAGGAGCAAATTATGATGTTTTCTCATACTTTACAGTTTGGATGATGTATTCATGATGATATGCAGTGCTCTTTTTATGTCAGATGTTTTGCTGGGTGACCTTCCCAAATAGTTAAATCTTAGTTTCATCAGTCCACAGAACATTAAGCCAATTCCACTGTAGAGTGTCAATGTGCTCTTTTAAAATTTCAGGCATGCAGCAATGTCCATTTAAGTAAGCAGCAGCTTCCTTCATCCCTCATTTACACTGTCACTCTGGGTTGTTTCTTTACCTCACTGATGAGAATTTGTTTTGTTCTTGGGGTCATATTGACTGGACGCCCACTTCTTGGTAGAGTAGCCACAGTCCAAAAGTGTCTTCATTTGTAGTTCTGGTAGACTGGTGAAATCACTTTGTAACCCTTTACAGCTTTATATAAATCAACAATTCCAGATCATAGATACTTTGAAAGCCCCTTTATAGCTGAGACATAATCATTTTCTTCTTGTGTGGTAAAAATTTAAAATATTTGAGTGTTTTTATCAATCAAAGTATTTCTGGTCCAGAACTCCAAACTCATTTTCTTAACAAGACAAGGTCATTAACTGAAGGGTTCACATACTACTTTTGTTGTTGTTCTCAATTAAGACCAAAAAAGATCAGAAATGTTTTGTGTTATTATTTTAGACACATTATATTTGTCAATACTCTTGACTTTGATGGAGATGCATTCGCATTTTATGACAAATTGACAGAAATTCCAAAAGGTCTACATGTTTTTTTGTGCCACCGTATTTACTTTGATCAACTTTAAAATCTAAACTAAAAATGGCAAAAAGGCTTCAATTACATTTATTTCATTGGAATTGGGTGCCAATAATTGTGGCACACATGATTTAATGTTAAAAACATGTGGGACCTTTTTCTAAATAAATAAATTTACTTCAATTAAAGGTTGTATTTTTTCTTTTTTGTGTTTTGAGCCTATTTTTGGGGAAAAATAATAATTTATTGGACACCTAAAAACACATATTAAACAGGGGTGCCAATAATTGTGGAGGGCAGGTGTGCCCTCAAATTGTATCTCAAACAAAATGCTTCTCATCAGACTGATTAGGAATTCTAAAAGTTTATCTAACCTTGTATCTGGAGCTGTGAAAGGAAACATCTGAAGGCAGTGCAAGGATAAGACATTTTATGATTATTCGCAGAGTGGGCTGCAGTGATAAAGTAAGAATATGAATAAGTTAGTACATAAATGAGGTGGCTGCAGATGCATATGCATTTGAAATGCCAGCTTTTGAGTTTCTCATGCATTAATGAGTCAAGTGCTTGTGGTGTATTTTGTGTTTTACCACATGGGTCCTATTTACTCCTTGCAGGAAAATTAAGACGCTAATTAGTTCCCATTGCTTGAAATGCCAGAGGAAATGACATTAGAGAGATTATCAGTTGGCGTAGAACATGCTTTGCCTCGTGAAACCGTCGGCACAATGCGTTCGGCTGATCTGCATTCATTCCGATCACCCGTTTACCTAAAGCAAATTCTCTGGAAGATTACAGCCATTACAATGGTCTGCTAATGAGCTAATCCTGCTGAGGGAGGTCTTGTTTAAGAGGATGAGACATTTTTCAGACACTAATATTACCAAATGGTCGGCATCTGCTTGGAGCCAACATCTTCTCAGCGTGGTCATATTTGTGACTTTCAAAGTGAGTTCTTTATGTGCAGCACAGCCATTTTATGGAAAGTAACTTAAAGTTTAATGTTCAATCGACTGTTTCGTTTTTAAATGTTCAGGTGAAAATATCCTGGACCCCACAACAGATGAGTTTGGGAAAAAAAGCAAAAAAGCTACAGAAATGAAGATGTTCTATTTCTACAAACTCTTCTGCCAACCACAAAAGCTTCTGAAGTCCTCAAAAAGATCTCAACACAAGGAAATCATATGAAATGCACACAGCTACAAGGCAATAACGTAATATAATATAATAATGTGACATTTCGCTCGAATCATCACATAGTATAATGCATTTTCAGCCATTGAATTTCATGCTTTCATGCTTGATGAATTTCATATAATCAGAAAGAGAAATGCTTTACACTCACATGTAAACATAAGTAATTAGCTAGTTTAGAAACCACTGGAAAAAGCATTTATGCATAAACCTTGTGTCATGCATTTTCTCTTGCAGGATTGAGGAGGAAATGGGTGTTTTTCAAAACAATGCTTCATTTTTGTAGCAATTACAATGAGAGATATTTTAAGAAAAAGTTTCAGGTTTTTTATATGGAACTCTATAGGGCAGAGAAGCATGGTCTCTTGTTGACGGTTCCAATAGAAACAAACTTTTACTGAAGAAATAACACACAAATACACAAGTTTCCTTATCAGTAGTCAGTAAAGTTAAAAACAACAACATAAAATTAGAGAAAATTTTTCATAATAAACCAAAACCTTTTTGTGATTTTGATTTTGTCAGGAAAAAATTTCATTCAGTGAAAGATTTGCAAAATTTGCAGCATATATTTTAAGCATTTTCATATTATTGCTTGCAATAATTGAGAATGAGGGGAAACTAATAGCTGATACTACATTTAATGCTTTTATATATTTTGGAATTATTCTTTTGTTGCTTTCTGTTCTGTTTAAGACATATTTTCCCTTTGTTTTTATTTCTTTACACTTTACACTTACACTTTCTTTACACACTCCCTTGATTTTTTTTGAAAACCTGTGCTGTCATTAGACATCTTTGTGTGCACATTTATAAGAAACAGCCCAACAAATGACAGCAGTCCTATCCATGATAAAAACATACCATTCCAAACATTGCCCTTTTGCCAGCAGTTGTTTTGTAGTTCTTAAGGTCAAGTGATTTCATCTACTTTATGATTGCTGACCAATTGCTGATTTTAATTTCTTATGTGCATACAAAGTCTCTATAATCTTCAAAGAAAATCATTGTCCATAAACTGGGATACTCTGTGGATTTGGCCATTGGGTAATTGGGTTTTTATGGAATTAAGTTATTGAGTAGTGGTAGCCTATTGGTTAGGACCTTGCCTTTGGGCACTGAAGGTCACTGGTTCAGGTCTTGGCCTAAGTATCACTGAGGTACTCCTGAGTGAGGTACGTTCCTCCCTGGGTGCTATTGATCCGTGTTTGCATATGTGGATGGGTTGAATGCTGAGGTCACATTTTGTTGTGTTGCACTTTGTGTGATGGGGGGTGTTCATAAGGACAATTAGTCACTTTCACTTCCCTTCTGGACCAATCATAAATGAGCATAAGGTCATCATTCCCAATGCCAAATGTCAGCTAGTTGGGTATAAAAGCCTTCAGCACTAGTCTGTGGAACAGCAGAAATGTCTCTGGAGTGATGGAGCTCAATTTGGTGCCTTTGGGATGAGTGCAGAGCTAATCATTCAACATCAATACTTGACCTTATGAATGTTCTTGTTGAACATTAATATGTAACATGTAGTGTAATGGCTTGTCAAATGTGTATAGACCATTCTCGCAATAGATGGGGATACACACTCCCTTGATTTGATTAATTCACTTGATTTCAGAAGAAACACTGCATGAGAAAGTGACTGGACATGTAATCTATGTACCTGCAGTGGGGCAAAATAGTATTTGGCAGCCACCAATTCTGCAAGTTGCAACAAAGGAGTGGCTACATAAAAAGCATTTCAAAGTTCTGGAGTGACCTAGCCAGTCTCCGGACCTCAATCTAATACAGAATCTGTGGAGGGAGTTGAAAGTTTGTGTTTCCCAGCAACAGCTTTTCAATCAAGAAGGGCCACAACATGCCAGTTGAGTAGCTCTTCATGAGGTTCAATAAGGAGCCTGTTAGGAGGTAAAGGCTCCTTGAGATTTTGCAGTTGTTGCTTAGCATCTTAAAAAACACCTGGCAAATAATTATAGCCTCTTCACTATGGTGCCCAATAGGATAATTACTACTCCAAATCTGTTTATTTCTGTTTTTGGATAATAATGCATTTGATATTTTCAGACTGATTTCCAATTTTCTGACTGTTCAATAGACAAAACCCAGACCTATGGTGTGTATATTTTCACTGGAAAATTTGGTGTATTTAATTTGTTTGATTGAAATGTACACATGATTTCCATTTGTTTTGAGAATACTATTCCGACAGAGAGTAGCGCGTTGGAGCTAACATTTCACAGCACAATGGTACTGGGTTCAGTTTCTGGGCATAAGTCCTTTTTGTGTGGCAATTGCATGTTCTCTATATGTCTGTGTAAATCTGGAAAAGAAAACAGTTCCTTTAACACACAGTTGAATGTCTTGACACTCCTGGTCAAATGTTTTATTGAAAATATGTACATGCTGTAGACAGTTAATACCGTGCAATTCTATTGGGAACAAACTGTATGGTACTAAAGCCCAACTAAATAGAAATAGTGCTCTAATAATTACAGAAATTATATTTATTTTCAGCGTAGTTCACTTAACACAAGCTTTCCTGAAAAAATCAGACTGTCTTAGCAAGTAGCTCCCCTTCCTTATTGCCCACCCACAATTCGGCCCCTTTTTCTTTGTTATGCAAAATGATATAAAGCATTGGAATGTCTGCAGGCACTGCAAGTCACAGTTTATTTAGTCATGTATGTTTGCACACATAAGGAATTTGTTTTCCCATTTGTTATTATTTGGTCTGTGAACTTTCAGCCTATATTTGAAATAGAATATGCAATATACCCATGTCTTTATTGTTTTAATGCATTTTTATTATTATGTACATTACATAAATATGTGTAATAATTGCGGCCTCTATATTAAGTATTCACTCACCCATTGAAATAATTTATATCAGTATCATGTTCCAATTGCTTCCATGGCCACAGGTGTATAACTTCAAGACTGCTTCTACAAACATTTATGAAAGAATGGTTCACTCTCAGGAGCTCAGTGAATTCCAGTGTGGTACAGCGATAGGATGCCACCTGTGCAACAAGTCCAGTCATGAATGACGAATGACGCTTCTACATCTGGCAATCTGATGGATGAGTCTGGGTTTGGCGGTTGCCAGAAGAATGGTACTTGTCTGCCTGCATTGTGCGAAGTGTAAAGTTTGGTGGAGGGGGGATTAGGGTGTGGGGCTGTATTTCAGGGGGTGGCCTTGGCCCCTTAATTCCAGTGAAAGAAACTCTGAATGCTTCAGCGCCAAGAGATTTTGGACAATTTCATGCTCCCAACTTTGTGAAAGCAGTTTGGAGATGGACCCTTCCTGTTCCAACATGACTGCACACCAGTGCACAAAGCAAGGCTCGTTAAAACATGGATGAGCGAGTTTGGTGTGGAAGAACTTGACTGGCCTGCACAGAGTCCTGTACTCAACCCGATAGAACAGAAGAGTTGGAGAGTTGAAGCTGTTATAGCTGCAAAGGGTGGGCCCTCGTCCTATTAAACCCTATGGATTAAGAACAGGATGTCACTTAAGTTTATATGCATGTAAAGGCAGATTAGCGTATACTTTTGGCAATATAGGGTACATGCACAAAACCATCATAACCATCACACAAACACATGCAATGACAGTCAATGTTGATGTTTTCCTTTTTAGCAAAATGCCATTCATTTCTAGCTCATACAGGTTACTGCTAAATGTAGAAACTGAATGACAAGTGTGCTGAAGTAATTATATTTGTGATGTATAAATGCAAATTCAAGAAAACAGTACAAACTCCACATGCAACATTTATGACCGCATCAAAAAATAGGTTGAACTGTGTTAGATAAAGTGCAAATCTGTTTGTCCTGTGATGTTGTCTTCTGAACTGTTCCAGTTAAATAGAATCAGCATACCAAAGCACACAAAATAACAATGCAATATTGCTCAAAAACAAGTCCTAAAGCTGGCCCTGTGAGTATAGGAGATGGAATAAAAACTGGTGTTTCTGAGAGTCCATCCAAACCCCAACAAATTCTTCAAACTGCACCATTTTCTCCTTTATCAAGCAGTCTCAATGCATTTAAATAGGATGTTTAACTGAGCTGCACCATGCTTGGCTTTCTGGTGTGGTCCAATGCACCATTCATGGCCATCATGCTAACACTTTTTCCTCTTAGTTAACCTGTGTGGCAACATTTCCATTTGCATCTCCATGCATTTTTTGCAGACTAAATGTGGAAACCAAATTGTGTTATGTGTAATGGAATAAGTCTAGCAAAATAAACACGGACACAATGGAAAATGCGAAAAAGTAGTAATCGCAGTAAAACACATGTTAAAGAAAAATTCAGCTGTTCTGTGTATTTTCAAAGAAGGGATGCATATCATTATGAAAACAGATCAAAGAACAAAACAACTACTCCCAGCATTGTTTGGGGATGGTAAAAACCTTCACTCTTTATTTGTTTATTTCAGTCTTAATATTTCATTAAAATCGATTATTCAGTTTATTAAAATGTATTCATATTTACTTTTTCAGTGAGTCAGCTTGGGGCTGACCTTGTGATTTGAATGTTAGACATGATTCTCCACAAGGAGTAGCTTTGACTTTGAATGTTAAGTCTACTGGGGAATTTTAAAAGCACATTTGTTTAAAAGCTAAGCTTCCATAGTGTTTGCAGACATTTGAAAGTGAAACCATAAATATCTCCATTGACCATCATTTGTCCTCTCCTGTCTGCATGCTCCCACTTAAACTCTTCACCCTGAACCACCAGACAACAATGTCCCACGGCACAGATAACCCAAAAATATCAGCAACTTACATGGCTGTTCTATCAGTGAGCTACAGTAGCTTTGGCACAATGTAAATCCTTACGGCCAAGGTAAAACCCCATTACTCTGCCCAAACTGAAAAAAATAATACCGCCTCATGTCAAAGCAGACTGTGCTATTACCCGGGATGTTGAACATGAAGGTGGTAAGTGGTTTAACTGCCACAGCATAAATATTATAATACAAGAAAATACAGTATATTTACTGTAACACGGATCGTTTTGAGCATAATATGACCTAAGCCATTAGTAAATAAATATTCCTATCGTATATCTTCTAATAGTAGTACTATTTAAAAAATTATTCGGACGACCAGGCGTTTAATAAAGACAGGCGTTTGTTGGAGTCAGGCTATGATTCTCCTCACAGACAGAACGGTGGTGGTATTTAAAATATTACGCCCACAAATCCACCACAACACCAGATTAACATTTCAACATTTAATAAAATTATTATG
>JBBIGC010000131.1:11403811-11435510 GCA_037576955.1 Lepidarchus adonis | reverse complement strand
TGTTTATCAGTACATTGCAGAAAATAATGAACTTTATCACAATATGCTAATTTTTTGAGAAGGACCTGTATATATATTTACACTTTATAGCAGTTAGTCTTTTATCTCAGGACGGTGTTGTATGGCATCCATTCCTAGAGGAAGGTATATTAAATGCCACCAAAAATTTGGAACATTGCGTCTACCCTACGTGTATTTTTTTTTTCATTTGGTAGCCACTTGAGAAAGAAAGGTACCATCCCAAGGCCTATGTATTTTCCTTTCTTTGTTCAAGGCAAGAAACGCTTGTGGTCTGATCGAGCCCAGGCTGGCGGTTCACCACAAAGCCATTTATTTACAGCCCTCCACTCCAAGCAGTGTAAATATTCTTCATGAGAGAGGGGGCTGTCACCGAAGCACTGCTCTTCATCAAAAACAACCTTTCCTTGTCAAGGACTAATGTGAAGGTGTATATCAAGGCAAGCGGATTGTGCTCTTGGAGAAGATTGCAGTGTGTTTGGGGAGAGATGAGCCTCCCCAGGGGAGCAGATGCCCTCTTGAAGCCCACAGTCCATCTAGTGCAGCACTAATGGAGTCGAGCTACACCTGTTCCACAGTTCTGCAAAGATTTCTGTCCATGCTTCACAGAGGGTCGCATTTACTTTTAGTCTAGCCTTAGCAATGGCATCACAAACAACAGTATCGGACTGTCATGCCGTTTTCTTTCACGTAGGATGATCATAGACTTTTCTTGAAGTCAAAAGCTTCTTTCCAGGAAACGTGGTACTCGCCATTTCTGCAGCTATTATGTGGGTTCATTTTATATGCCAGGGACCCTGCTCTCACTACCTGCAATATGGTATAGTTCTAGAATCGCTGTCAGGTACCTACACAAAGGCCTGTAGATGCCCCTTGCAAATCAGGAGCACATCTCCTCTCGGGAGTACACCTCCTCAGGAATGAGGGCATATCCACGGCTTCCAAGGTTCCTTAACGGTGTTTACACGTGGGAGCTTCACTTTGCCTCCCAGAATGAACAGAGCATGTCTCCCATTGGGTCTTTGCCTCCTCAGACCAGAAGGAGCATAATTTAGCACTTTGGAAATCAGAATCAGAAAAAACTTTATTATTCTGCATGAAATTGCTTATGACGCGACTACACATGGAGACATTACATACATGTACTCACACACTGAGTTAGATAAAAAATATAGTTAAAAATGTAGATAAAATACCAGAGAATAAACAGGGTAATATGGTAGTGTGAGTGAAAGGATACTGATTTAGAAACTGTAATTTGTAATGAGTACAGTAAGGATGTTCATGCTAGAACCCAAGCAGGGGGCGACTCACCAGCCTGCCTGAATGTTGTAAGTGGTTCATGAGCAAAACTGCAGAACCGTTTTACCTAGATTACTGACGGGTTCCTGCATGGGCAACTGAAGAATTACCAACTGTGTCTGTGAGCGCAGACTGTAAGGAGCCCACAAGGTGACCAGGAGCAACAGCGCTGATAAAACTTTTACACTTTACATGTAATGAATAAGCCCTAACTGCACCCGTGATCTACAAACCGCTCCCTCTGCCCACAAATTGCATCACAACCATGTGGAGGGGTTCCTGCCTGTCGGACGCCAGATGGAAATGAAAATGACAGCATGAGTTTCTTCTGCCAGTATCTTTTTTAACTGCTAATAACACAATGTCATTGGACAGTTCAGCATGCCTGAAAGTGTATATTATTACATTATTTTAATTATCTATTGACATTTGCATTGGCTATCATTGCATAGGGGGGAAAAAGTCGTACATTTGTTTTAGGTATTTGATAATGGAATTTGTTATTACTCTAAATGAACAAAACTGCTTATTGGATGATTATTATTACTAATGCATTATGCAAACATGCCATATTTTTGTGTCACATACTACAAAACTATCAGCAAAGTCTGACATAAAACAAACATCCACAAAGACATGTGGATATACTGTGACAGACTCGTAATTCCTCTGTGGAATTAAGTCAGTTGGATCAGATGGTCATGCTCACAGACTGGATGACAGTGGTAAATCCTACCCCACTTCAAAATATACCGATAAGTGTTGCTTACCTAAAATGCTGACAAAATACAATAATGTGTTCCATAAATTATTTATTTAATTAATAATGATCTTTGCAATTCTGATCACAAAAGGATCACAAAATATAAATAAGCCCTCCAGGCAAATATCTTTTTTAATCTGTGTGATGAGCAGATGTTTTGGGTGCCTGAATGAAAGTATTGTTATCCTATGAATGTGAATTATTTTGGTAAAAAAACAAAAAAAACAATGGAAGCCGTTCTGTTAATGTGCTTCTTCCTGCATTGCAAGGAATATCAGAATAACAGTTTGTAGCTGCATAATTGCAATAATAAAGTAATGCCCTTGTCATGACTTGTTGGAGACATTACAAGAAGCAATACATCTCAAGTTTTAGTGGATTTGGTGATGCATCAGTTGAAACCTATGCCAGAAGTTGTAAAAATATTGAGAGCTGGCCATTGTAAAAGTGCAAGTAAAGTAAAAGTAGAAAGGAGAGCATATAAATTGGGAAGGCCGTTTTGGAACATTAGATGCAGAACATTTAAGACTTTTGGTTCTTTAAAGCATTGAAATATACTGTCTATTTATAGACACAATTTACAGGAATTGCAATTCTGAGTTGTTGTGAATTTGCTCAGTGGTTATGTCAGGAACTAAGTACAATACATTTTGACCAGTTTATAGAGTTTTTTTTTCTCCTAAATTACACTAGATGTTGGAACACTTCTGCGAGGGTTTTATTGAAGAGCATTCAAGAGCATTAGAGAGGTCAGGTACTGACGATGGAAATTTATGTTGGTGCACCAAGTCATGTGAAAGATACAGTATGGGATAAAGCTCCTGAGAACTCTAGAGTTCTACTGCTTGCCAACACTGGCAGACTTTATACCCCTATAGACAATGTTTGGCATTGGACGTAATGACCTTAGGCTCATGTGTGGTGTTTGTTTCTGTTGGCATTGATTTTAGAGTTTATAAAGCACTGTGAAAACGTTTGTGTCAGTTTTAAAGATGAATCCATTAAGCATGTCCTAATTAAGTTCTCAGAAGGTTAGTCCTTTGTGTCTTTGGCAGTAATTTACCTTCTGGTAGGTGCATGCTGTTAATGTGTCAATCAAATCAAGTCATTGCTTTATTTTGTGATTATTTCTCCCGTCACCCTCAATCTACCACCAAAGTAATAAACACAACAAATATTAAACATTATACAAGACAGAAAAAACTAATACACATATTCATATTCTGAGTGATTTACAATTATTTGAAAATCCCTTCTTGCACACCAGGAAAGTGTAGTGTGTCCAGACTACAGCCAGGAAATATCCGTAACTTAAATTCAATACAACAAGATCCAACTAAAACAAATATAGCAAACAAACAAAATATCATATTGTAATGATTCTCTTGGGAGAGAGAGCCACTAATGACACACACACACACAAGAGATGCCTTTTTAACCAGTAGGAACTGGCCAGATTTTTTGCTTGCTCAACCAGTCTTCAGAAAGACCAACCTGTTACCGGTGCGTTCCCTAGAGGCTAGGATACACACAAGCATTAACCCGTGAGCGAGGCATGGCGATGAATGGCCAAGTCCGCCCAAGCCACCAGTCTCCACACTCTTCAAGATGATAGCAGGCTTGGACATTCTTCGCCAGCTCACTCGCACAATAACACATCACCAACTGCTTACTGTTGCTCCTGCTCCTAAAACACATAAAAACCCCATAATTTCCCCACTCCCATTATACATTCCTCCCTCACAGCCAATGGGAGCTGCCCAGGACCATTACAGTATGTATAAGCCATATATTTGGTCAATGTCTAATTGAATATTTGTGTTAAAACCTACATGTATAATATAAAATTTAACTTTTTCAATAAGGTAACAATTCTTTTACTGGAGATTAGTGGTGTAGTGTGTATTTAGTAACCTATGGCAAAGATGGAATTATCTATACATAAATATATATATATACATACAATCCTGGCTTTTTTTTAGCTCCTCCTCTAAAACAACAGAGACTTCAGCTGAACCATGACACCACCAAACATAATTATCCCCATTACCATTATTGCACACTTTCATTTAAGAATTTAATTCCTGAAGACCTGTTATGACTGATTTGTGGCTGCATGCTTAGCCAACAGTCATCTATAGATGGGACTGTGTGAGACAGAAGAATTTAATTTGCTCTCATTATATTAGCACTGGGCTCCAAGTAAGCCTTTTGTGCTATCATAAATGTAGTTATGAAGAGATTGATTGAAAATTTAAACCACTGTATTGATGATACCTCTGGCAGGGTCATTGCTTTGTTGTGAATCATATCCAACCTAATGATCTGAATACTAAACAATGCATAATATAGCGATTTTTGCCTCTATTTGAGGTTATTTTGCCTCTTAAACATGTATTTCTTATTTGCTATGGTCACTGGCAGTTTAGCTTGCATGGCGCCCTGGGCTAACAGCCATCTACTTAGAGAACAGCCATCCCCTGCTCCTCCAAACATGAATTGGGGTAATAGGGGAAGGGTGGTGAGGGACAAGTTGTAGAGCCCCCCAATATTTTACCCCCCAATAAGTTACCTATACAATGGGTCAGCCTTGGCTTTGGCTGTAACCCTGCTATTCTATAGGCCACTAAGAGAACAATGGTACTGTGGGAAAAAATCGGAGACGTCGATAAAAATGTTTAAAATCATGTGTCATTTAGTGGAGATCATGGAAAAAATCTTACTTTTATAAAGTCTATGATCTAATTTTCAAAAATAAACCATTTTAAATGAACCTCTTTTCTAATGTCACCAAAACCAACAAGTCAATGCATAGCATATTAGCCTAACTGTATACATATCAACCTATTCAGCAAACATGATTTTAGCCCCGCCCATTTTCATTAACTTTATAAACATAAAGAGTGTTTCAATCAGTGCTGCTTTTTGAAAGAGACACTATACAGGACAACCTATCAGAACAAAGCTCATCAATATGAGTATTAAAATCATAAGACAAAATAACCATATTAATTTTAAGAGACAAGCACATGTTAGAAAATTGCCTTGTTTTTGGTACATAAACCACAAAAATCTTATATTTCTTCTTTTATTGTGTTTTTTTATGTGCTTTTATAAGATATGAGCTATTTAAAGACAAAAAAAAAACAGAAGACCTTTAAGCACTGAAAGCAAATTGTCTATGACAATATTTGACATTGTAATTTGCTTGCTATTTAAGTTTAGCAAACAATTGCAGGGGATATAAATTCTCTCTACCAGTCATTGTTTCTCTCTCACTGGCATAGCAACAATCAAGATCTGTTTATTGTCTATGACTCAGCAGCCTGTGCTTTTCGGTAAACTTCTCCTGGCAGTTTGTCCCATTAGACAACAAAAGATTCTGGGCACCTGAAAAGATTTGAGAAAGGGTTCATTATGAAGTTGCAGTACCTAAACAAAATTCTGGGCAATATTTGATGCCCAAGAGCACAATCAGAAACACCCAGTGCTGGGATTTGTGACAATTTGCAGTGTCACAATTTGCAATGTCACAATTTGTGGTCTCATTATTGAGTCTTTGCCCATTTTCAAAGAAGCTCGTCAGCCATGTTATTTTTTTCTCATTGTAATAGAGTGTGCTTGTAGACTTAAATTAGCAGGACTCAAAACAAGTGTGAAAAATTGAAAAACATCTCTTCTGTGTGATCGCGAGTAAATTGATCCACAGTCTGGTGGTAATATTTACTTTATTTGACCTTCCTATGAGTATATACCCACCTAACCATAATGCTGTTTTCCACAGGGTTATGTCTGAGTAAAGGGATAACAAAAGCTGTTTTGTTTACTCAAGCTCAGTGAGAACTTTAAAAGGTTCATTGTCCAGACTAGAGAAAGGATCAATGAGACATGCAACTCATATGCTGTTTAGTGATGCATGTGAGTTTTGAACATTCTCCAAAAACTTGTGATAGCAGAGGTGGGGAAAAGGTGTCAAGTCAATACAATACAAGACAAGAGTGGAGTCAATACAGACAAGTCTTAAGTCTCAAGTTAAGTCTTGTGTTCTAAACTTTGTGTCTAATGTAATCTTCAAACTTCAAGCCATTTCAGAGCTAAACTAAAAAAATAATGGTAACACTAATATGGCCTATTTATTTTAACACGCTAGAAGTATATTGTAATGGTTTTCTAGAGAGAGAGAGCCAATAATGACACACTCGCACACAGTAATGCCTTTTAACCAGTAGGAACTGGCCAGGTTTTTATTGCTTGCTCAACCAGTCTTTAAAAAGACTAACATTTTACCACTGTGCTCCCCAGAGGCTAGAATACACACAAGCATTAACCCGTGAGCGAGGCATGATGGTGGATGGCCAAACCGACCAAGTTATCATTTACCATACTTGTCACATGCATGGTAAGTCAGGACATCCACCATCAGCTCGCTCACACAAGAACACACAGCCATCTGTCCACTGTTGCTGCTGCTCCTAAAACACACACACAACAGAAACACACCAAATAGCACAGAAACAGCACAGAACCCCATAATTTCCCCACTCCCATTATGAATTCCTCCCTTACAGCCAATGGGAGCTGCCCAGGACCATTACAATATAAACATCACAGTTATTTTTCATACCCGTCAAAATATCTAAATCCATAGCACATATATTAGCATAGACATAATAGCATAAACAAAGAGCAGCCCAGTGAGTATCACATTTATTGATACAATGTAAACTAATCAGTGTACAGTTTGTATAACAGTGAAATTTGCTGTCCCTTCAAAATAACTCAACACACATTGTCTAAATTGCTAACAACAAAAGTGAGTACACCCCCAAATAAAAATGTCATTTTTCCTCCTCGTTGTCATGTGACTGATAAGTGTTACAAGATCTCAGGTGTGAATGGGGAGAAGGTGTGTTAAATTTGGTGTTATCACTTTCACACTCTCATACTGGACACTGAATATTCAACATGGCTCATGGCAAAGAACTCTGAGGGTCTGACAAAAATAGGCTATAAGAAGATGCCAACACCCTGAAACTGAGCTGCAACACGGTGGCCAAGACCATACAGCGGTTTAACAAGACAGGTTCCACTCAGAACAGGTCTCGCCATGATCAACCAAAGAAGCTAAGTGCACTTGCTCAGCATCATATCCAGATGTTGTCTTTTGAAAATAGATGTATGAGTGCTGCCAGCATTAGTGCAGAGGCTGAAGATTCAGCCTGTCAGTGCTCAGACCATATGCCACATACTGCACCAATTTGTTCTGCATAAATAAGATAAACAGACCAAGATAAACTTATTTGGTTCAGATGGTGTCAAGTGTATGTGGCGGCAACCAGGTGAGGATTACAAAAGCAAATGTGTCTTGCCTACAGTCAAGCATGGTGGTGGAAGTGTCATGATGTGGGGTTGCATGAGTCCTGTTGGCACTGTGGAGCTATAGTTCATTGAGGGAACAATGAATGACAACATGTACTGTGGCATACTGAAGTAGAGCATGATCACCTCCCTTCAGGAACTGGGCCACAGGGCAGTATTCCAAGAAGATAAAGACCCCAAATACACCCGCAAGCCGACCACTGCCTTGCTATAGAAATTGAGAGTAAAGGTGCTAGACTGGGACGTCCTCAAATGGAAGGTGGAGGAGCGCCAGTTCTGTAACATCCACCAGCTCTGTGATTTTATCATAAGGGAGTGTTATTCCAGTGGCAACATGTGAAGCTCTAGTGAACTCCATGCCCAAGAGAGTTAAACCAGTGCTGAAAAATAATAGTGGCCACACAAAATATTGTGTTGAGTTGTGAGGGAACAACAAATTTACACTCTTTTACAATAAAATTCTATAATACTCTTCTATAATAAAATATTTACTTTTGTGAGATATTGTATAATAAAAACTAATGAGAATTTCCTTGGTGGGAAGGACAGGTGACAAATTGTTAGTAATACCCAGTGCTGCCTGTCTTGGTTAAGCAGTAAAAATCAAGGGGCAACTCTTCAATTTTTAATCTAGTTAAATAAATAATTTCAGCAAATACACAGAATTTAAACTTGACAATGAGTTGAAATTGCTGAGCATGTACTAAAAATGAAAAGAATTATCCAAACAACAGACATGCTGATGTAAGTTTACAGAAAGGGATGAAAAATGACGCTGAATTTCACACTTGTTCTTTTCTGTTCAAGTCCGATTAACTGATGTTCGAGTCAAAGTCGAGATGCAAGTCTGTTTTGATTTTGCCGAGGCGAGTCATCAAATTTCTGACCTGAGTCCAAGTCCTATGAATCATTTGTTCCACCAAATAGGCTAAGGAAAGATTGCATGGCTGAAGGCGCACAGTACAAAAAGTTCAGTTAGCCTGGCTGATGGCCAAAAGGTTCTGTGTTTACACTGCTGCAGGCAAGGATATATTAAGTCAACTCCACTGCTTCATCTCTGATTGTGTCAAAATGAGTGGGAAAGAAAATAAAGAATCTCAGAGGAAGGCTGCGACTGCTCACTCTTCCTGACACCCTGTCAAGTATGTAAGAGATACCAGGGTGACATCTGATTGTTTACAGATCCATTACTTCTTTGATTGCTGTGCGTCTAGGGGCCATTCAGGCAGTTTTTCCCCCTTTCTGCTCGGATGAATAACAAAAGGCGTTCTCCTATTTCCTCCTCCGTCCTTCTCCGTTTTGAACCCATACATCATTTTCACACTGACACCCAGACAGGCTCCAAATCAGAGAGTGCAGATCAAGTTGTTACCATCTAACAGAGTTTTCTCAAGCAGATGCAACAGCATCTAGAGTTTTCTATAGGCCGTTTTAAGTGGAATGATTTGGACTGAAAAGAATTGTCTGCAAATGTAGCCTACAAAGCTGCCTCCACTCGACCCAAAGAATGAATCAAAGACCCATTGTAATAGCCTGCTTCTGCCAAGAAGCGAGTGTACCTGTCAGAGCATTTAAATTACTACACATTTCAGAGCAACGGGATAAGCTAGACACACACATGCTGCCGAAAGACCCCCGGAGAACCACCCCCACCACACACACACAAATTGGTGTCACTGAATCATGTGTTTCTATCTACATACATGTAGATGAACAATTTTGCTCCTTACCAAGCACTTATGTGAAGCATTATGAGCTGTGCATTTCCCTTTGACCCATATCTAGCTGATTTTAGCACACCACCACGCTAAAGCCTGGCTGGACCAATCCCGTGATATTGCTAGGTCTGCTTTAAAAAAGCCTTTGTTGGTGGTCCAGAAGAACAATTCTCGCCCCAGGCCAGATGTCTGGTTTAATTCTTGAACCACAGTTGATTTTTATTCTTTGCTTCTTTGTCATTTTAGTAAAACCTATGTTACAGGCTACTAAAAGGGCCTAGAGTGTCATGCCTCAGATGTGTAGAGCCTGCTTACACCACCATACTACTCACCCCCCTCACTCCTACTGAGCAGAGCCCATATGGATGAAACCACTTACCCCATCTCATACCCTGTTTCATCTTACAATTTAGGGATTTTCCTTGCCTCTGTCTTCTTTGGCTCATTGGGAGCTTGGACCTGGATTCTGTAAAGCTGCTTTGTGACAATGACAGTTGTAAAAAGGGCTGTATAAATAACATTGACTTCAAATGCTTATGGCCACCAACCAAGCAAAGTGCTGGAAATTACGTACCTATAAAAACAAGCAAAATTATATTGCATAGTTAAATTTCAGTCTTAATGGTTAATTTTTTTATTTTGTCTTTGGATGTATATGAAAACATCTCCTATGGTCAAACTTCTCACCGTAGCCATATGGCCTTAGTCCTGGAACCATCTTTAAATCATCAGTACCACAAAAAGAATGTAAAACAATGGACACACTCCAGTCCTTTATTAGGATAGTAACGTATTTGTATTTAATTGAAAAATCCCTTCATTGGCCTTAACTTGGCTAAGACGTAACTGTAGATATTTTTCTTCATTTAGTATGCATGGCTTTATTAATATGGTAATTAGGCCCTGCCTCTATCTGCCTAAGGCCAGAAGCATTTTCACTTTCTGACAAATAGTTTTGAGCAGCATTTAATATCTTTAACTTTATTCATGAACCTAAAAAAATGGGTTTTTTTCAGCATCTGTAGTTTAATGATGGGTAGATTTAACCCTTGCACTATGGATTTGTATGACCCAAGCAGTGGAGGAAACAACAGAAAAATAAACTGAACAGTTCACCTTCGTGCCGGCTTGTACTCACCCTATCAACAGGACAAATGAATAGAACCTTATCCTACTTCAGGATAAGTGGCTAAACCCTATTATACAATACTACATCCATATTTTTGGGTCATCTGAAAAATGTCAACTTCTCACTGGTATTTTGGCAGGAATAACCCAATATTGCCCAATATACTAATCCCACTTAGTTTTTATTTCAGGAGGTTTTGATAAAGCATGAAAGCTTAATGTTTACATTACAACAAACTTTAACATTTATAAAAAGTAGAGAAAAGCAGGAAAAAAGATGTAAAGTTACAAAAATAAAAAATGTTGGTAACCTATAAAGATCATGCTAGGGTTCGCATTTGAACAAGGAATAGCCCATGTTGTTCCCTTAAACAAATCTGTTCCCATGGGACGTCCCATCCTTTTACATATGGTCATTACCACCATTTGCAGGCTATATTCTAGGTGAAAACACAATTAGAACTTTGCCGTCCTTTCAAAACACAAGCAAAACACTATAAAAATGAGCAAATAGCTAATGCTGTGCTCAATGGACATGGGAAGTGGGAAGTTGGAACTTGAAATTACATCATTTACAACCTATCCATGTTCAATTTACAAAGTGGGAGGAAAAGCATGGCTTTCAGAAAAAAAAATCTGAAAAACTATGCATTTCAACCCAAGTTCATCTGTACACTATTATTTAAAAATAAC
This sequence comes from Lepidarchus adonis, assembly GCA_037576955.1. Lineage (NCBI taxonomy): Eukaryota > Metazoa > Chordata > Actinopteri > Characiformes > Lepidarchidae > Lepidarchus > Lepidarchus adonis. The sequence goes on along the minus strand of JBBIGC010000131.1, from coordinate 11,424,509 downwards.
TGGCATTGAAAATGTACTACTGTAAATCAGTAGTACACACAGGAAATCTGATGTGCTGTGGGTCATATTCAGCCTGATGCAGAGGAACAGGTAAAGGTTTGGTACTGTATCTATGAATCTAGAAATCCATTCATGTTCTTTTTGTGTAGACCAGGGGTCCCCAACACCGGGCACACTACCGGTACAACATCTGGTCACTTCCCTTTTGCCACACTGATGAGATTTTCGAATAGAGCTTTTGGACTCACAGTTAAACTCTTTTTTTATATCCTGTTTACCTTGTATGCACTCATGTTGGATATGACTTGGAATCCAGAGGAACTTGGGGTTAAGAACTCATTCCCAGGTTAGTTTGTTTCTAGAATAAATAATTGCAAGCATCATAAGTAGCCTAGGTTCTCCATTCTCTTGCAAATTAATTAGAAAGGCCCCTGAACACTTGGGATTTGTACCTCTAAGTCTTCTACATAGAAAACTCTGTGTGATTGTGTGATTTGATTAAATTAGAAATTTGAAATTTCCAGCCATAATGCTGACTGCTTATTTTACACATAAAATGTCTTGTAACATAAAAACACTTCATGGACATGTTAACAAAGATAAAAAATTGATTTTAACCAGAGAAAGCCTGGTTACTACAGACCCTAAAAGTCTAGCCACTCCTCTGGCCACTCATGCAACATCACTTTTCAAGCAGAACTATACAATTTATTTATTTTTTAATTAAAAAAATTAAAAAACAAGACTTTTATTAGGATGCATTTTAGTAGTGCATCTTAAATAAACAATGCAATGCATATTTAATATATACATTAATGCAAACATAAATATAAAAACGAGTCAATATAGTTCAATCGATTTTTTACATTTCAAAATTCCACATGCATTTATTTATAATATACTTCTGTAAAAACTATATATAAATTAACACGTTTACCTCTTTAGACTCAGCCTCACATCTGTGAGTTAATGCTAAAGGAGCTTTTTAGTGCTCAATCCCTTACTCAAGTTCAACCATAGATGAGCATTGTGGAGTGTAGATGGGGTAAGACTTAGATGAATTTATTAACCAGTTTGCTTCAAATCCGAGCAACCACATAATACAACAAAAAGTTTGTTTGACGTAATTGTTTTATAATTTATATCTTATTTGATTCAAATTGTAAGTCCAATGAGCTTTATCACCAATTTAAAAAGCATAATTTTAATGACCATCTCTAATATTATCCATTGAAGGGTACATAAAAACTTTATATATGAGAGACAGAGATCTGTCATACAGAAAAAAAGTTAATTGTCTGGCTCTGCCCATGTTAGCAAGGGAGCTGCCGAGCTAGACACCTTCAGTCTGAACCCTATTCTCTGGTTGAAAGTGTGAAACAATTCTTAGCTTTATTGTATTTATTAGCCTATAGATCAGAGGCCAGGCAAGCAGTCAGGATTGGTTGACACCATTGCATAATGCATGTTGGGTATTATAGAGAGAAGATTAATGGGAATGATATAAAATTGGGAATTCTGTCAGTCTGAGGCTTGGGGATACAATGCTATGCTACAGAATACAGTATGCCCCATTTAACTTGATGTGATTGAGGCAAGTGATGATTAATGTCTGCAGTTTGCATAATGCAAATTGGTTGGGTATATGTTTGCATTACTTCTTAGCTACCATAGCCTGACAGCTCCAGTGCAAATCTAAAGAAGCAAACCTCATATGCCAAAGATGTCTTGGCTAACCCGCTTCAACTGAAGTAAGGAAAAACCTGAGTAAATAAGATTTCTGGCCAAACCACCATTTAATCCAGTATGCGTAATTGACTTTTGATGATATATCACTGATAATAGCTTTATTTGATGATATCTTTATTCGTAGCGTGATTGAGGCTTTTCCTCAAACCACAAACAACCTGGTTAATAGGTTCCTCCCATGACCTTAAACTCAACCCTCACATGAGGTCTGTACATTCTCCTTTTCTACATTTACGTATTTATATGTCTCTCATCCTCCGGCATAGACCCACAGTTAATGGATTCCTGCGAGGCCAGGGCTGTTCATAAATCAGCAAGTCACGCCGTGGCTCTATTATAAATGGTGTGATCGAACAAGCCCACACCACTCATGAATCTTCAGGGTCAGGGAAGAGCGGGCGATACACAAACGATAGAGACGATGGGGCGATTTGTCAAGAACCTGACCCGCACTCATCTCCATTTGGCTGAGAAAAGCAAATTGAAAACATTGGCATTTCACTGCAATGACAAAGGCAGCTGTTTCACCTCTGACCAGCAGGCCAAACCCAAACCTTATAAGACTTGTAGATGAAGCACTTGGTAGCCTTCAAGGGGAATGGACTTGGTCCTATGTACATAGCAAAAAAAAAGTGTATGTGGTGTGGTAGGGGTGTATCAGGCACAGCAGGTGTTCAAACTGGCCACTTTATAAGAAACCCCTCCCTTTTAGCTTTGCCCTGCTGGTGTACAGTTCCAGACTGTAGCCCATCTGTTGGACAGATTGTGTTTTCTAGCCTTTCCCAGTGGTCAATTTTGAACTACAGAGCTTCTATTAGATGGATATTTCTGCAAGTGAAAAAAAGCAGCTGTATAAATCCCACTGTAGCTGATACACTCATACCAGTGCCACTAGTTATATGATATTAATATCTCAGTGTCAGTGCAGGGCTGGGAATGGCTGGGCTGGTATAAAGGACCTGTTTTGTTGAATTTCTAAGTGAAAATATATGCATGTCCTCTATAGGGAAAACACTAAAATATGGCATTGTTCTGTATCATTTTTGTTTATTTGCACAGCTAAACATCTGGGAAAATATCAAATTAAACAAAGCTTTTACACCGTCCACCCTTAATGTATAATTGTGCATTACAGTATGCAAAGGTGTTGCCTGCAGGGGATGTGCCACTTAAAATTTCACAATTTTCACTTAAAAAATCAAGAAAACATGTAATTTAACAACACCCAAAGGTTTGCACATGACTGTGTGGTGGTCTTTTTCCATTGATGAATGGGTTAGAGGGGGGCAGATGAACTGTGCAGCAGATGGGACTGTTGTGAACATATGCATATGGTGGGTGTGTCCAATAAAGTGGCCAATCAAAGCTTAGGTACAAATGATTAAAAAATATACCACTCAGTGTAGCTGTCGTTTGGCGAGAAGAAATTACTTTTTCATTTATAACCGTTTTCTGAAAGCCTGAATGTTTATGCCATTTTTAAACAGACGACTCAGTGATATTTTTTTATGAACAATAACCTAAAAGCCTCGTCAATTGTTCATCTCTCCTCTCTCAGTAACCCAGCTTTGTTGCAACACACGGACCTCCTCCAGCTCCGTTTTCCAGGATAATGTCCAAATTTATTATTCATCAAAGCATTCTGCCATGATCAATCCACTCCAAGAAGCTACATTTAGGGATGCGCTTTAAATCTCCCCCTGAGATGTTGAACTTTGTCACATCTAATTACACACGGTGAAGGAAAGCCACAGCTAGACATGCTCTCCATCTCCCAGCATGTGCACTGCTACGCTTATGACGTATGGGAAAGTTCCCAGCAGGTAAGCTGAAATGACATGCTCTGTATCATCACTAGTGTTAATAGAAGTTGCCCTGTAACAAATACCCCTGCTTCTTCTGCGCTCATGGGACAAAGCCTCACATCCACAAAACGAGAAAAGGAAACAAAAAAATTGAAAAAGGATAATTGTGTTTAACTTTTAATAGAAGTTAATAGAACAAGGTTTTATTTTTTAAAGATTTTATTAAGCAATTTTATTTCAAGTTAATTTTACATAATACATATTTTTTAGATGACATAATTGAAGGTGCCGATAAGACCATAAAGTTGCATACAGGACCTTTGCTGACATGTAGATGTTGCAGTTATCACTGATGATAGCAAAAGCATGTTGCAATGATTTATATTACCAATTTTAAATGGTCAATCAACACAGGTAGATGAGCAAAACACATATCATTTGAAAAGTTATTTTGTAGGGTCTTGTTACTTTTCTACCTTATTTTTGTCATTTCTTGCCATAAAAATTGACTGAAATGTCTGTTTCAAGTTGTCCATAAAGATTGCAAATTGAATCGGAATGTAATTTACTATTTAATGAAATATGTTACATAATTATATTTAAATAATATTGCAATCCAAAACCAATAACTCTCAACGTCTATGAGTTAATAACCAAATTTGGCCAAAAGAAAAGTATTGGCTTCTCTCTCATCATCATTTCTCTCCCTTCAGATTTAGTTTGCAATATGAGGAGATATGAAACTCAGTCATTATGAGCCATAACAAGCAGCTGTGGGATGTGACATATCAGTTTCTGCAGTAATTAGAAGCTGGAGGACAATTCAAATGAAAAAAAAAAGGCAGTGAAAACATGACAGCTTATCCTATTTGCAAGTTCCTCATGTTTTCTTTGTAAAGCCCTTGGTGGAGAATTAGTAGCTTGGTCTAACTGCTTTGGAAATGTTAGGCTTAAGAAACCTTTCGATTGAATGTTATTAACTTGCTATTGACTTCTGTTTTGAGAGAGGTTGATTTGAGAAGAGGCAGTTAATATCACATGCCAAGTGGCAAAAATGGTCCTTATTCATGAAACTACTCAAATCTGAATCACAAAACTACTAGATGACTCTAAAATGAGTGCTAAAGCCATGCTCCAGTTAATCCTCATATTAAATCTACTTTCCATAATGCATGCTCTTATTAATGCAGGTGGGTGACAGTAAGCCAATAAAAGGAAAGCATTCATCATACTCACCAGCCAATGGCTGTCCTCAGTGACAAAATCCACCCATTTATGGAATACATTTTTATACACAAGAGCATTGAGGGCTTCCTGTAAGGCTGGTAAAACATACTGCATATGGCTTCAAGATCCAAGTGTATAAACTCTGATTCATATTCACAAATGACATGAATTTTGTATTTTTGTTGATGTGTCCCATTTGACTTATAACTGATATCATTAATGAACAAAAACGACCAATGTTTTTAATTATTTAACCAAAAAGCAAGGATTGTATGCTCAATTCTGTCTTTAAATACATACAATGAATAACAAATCTGTTAGTGGAATTGATTCTCAGCATCTATATACATAACCCAGGCTGCCTTACAACTTTGAGGTTATTGAACTTTATAAGTTAGAGTGTAAAAAATACATCACAATTCTATACATTTTCCTATTTAAAGTTACTCGCTTACTAATGAGAGCGACGGTACCAACATAACATTAAAATCACTAACTGAGAAAGTGAATAACAATGGTTAGCTCTTTGTCTTATTACAATTGCACCTGATGAGGGGTGGAATATATTAGTCAGTGAGTGAACAGTCAGTTCTTGAAGTTGAAGTGTTAGAAGTAAAAATGGGCAAGCATTGTGCAAAGTGACTTTGGCATTGATGCATATTGGTCAAGGCACAAACAAAAGAGTCATTCTGGCTATTCTAGACAAGCACCCAGTGGACAACAGTCAGAGCTGTAGAGTTGGCATTGCGAAGTAGATTCTACTGTCATGGCTGAACACATGTAGACTGGATTAACCTTTTCTGTTATTGTGCAGAGTTTCTGCCCAGAGTCAATGAAATGCAGTTACCATCTAATCAGATGTGCAAAGAACAGCATAAATTAAAGGAAAGCGCAGGATGGTCATGTTACATTACAATTTTTTCAGTGTTATTGACTATGTAAATACAGTATATACATATTATAATTATGTTCAGTGTATTAAATATTAAAAAGGGATTGAAGGGGGCAGAGTTGAAGAGGGTCATATGTACAATATAAACATATGCTATATGTACAAAAAAGCTAAATGTACAGCAGTATAAATATACAGATATAGTAGGAATATACAGATGGTGTGTGTACAAAATTTATAATATTCGGTACAAAGTGAGCAATCAGTCTATGGGAATAAATCAGAAAATGTAAAAGACTATGTAGGAGTGCAAAATGCTTATTGCTGGGATGTGGAGTTTAGCAGGGTCACAGCCTCAGGAAAGAAGCTCTTCCTAAGTCTGCTGGCGTAGGAGCGGAGGCTCCTTTCCCGTTTACCAGATGGTAACTGTGTAAAAAGTCCATAGTTCAGGTGGGATGCATCCTTAATGCTTAACGCTGCTCAAGCAGTGACTGATGTAAATGGTCTTAATGGTGAGCAGCTGGATATTGGTTGAGAAGTTTTTACTACTCGCTGTGAGTGCTTTCCAGTCAGATGCAGAGCAGTTGCTGTGCCATACTGAGATGCAGCAGGTGAGCATGATGTTCTGCTGAAGTTCACCTGGGACACAGGTGAACGTTATTGAAACCCTGCAGGTGTTAAAGGTGATTAAAGATTAACGTTTGCCTGCTGTATTGGGGCAGTGGTGGCCTAGTGCTTAGGACTTTGCCCCTGAGCTCAGAAGGTTGCAGGTTCAAGTCCCCACTTCGCTGCTCCCTGGGCGCTGTTCATAGCTGCAGGCTGCTCCATGTGTGATGGGTTAAATGCAGAGAATGTATTTTGTTGTGGTGCAGAGATGTGTTCACAATGACAAATATTCATCTTCACTTCTCCTTTATTGCATTATAGAGTTCTTACATGTCCTGGAAGACTAGGACTACTTTTCCATCTGGAAAATAAGAAATTGACAAAATTTCGGCACATTTTAATGCCCAGTTTGACCATCCATAAATACCTTGTGTGTGAATGTGATCAGATTTTAAGGAAGCACTGTCTGTTAGTGTATGGCACTGGGCCACTGAGTCATTTAGGGGTCATTGAGGGACTTATTGTAGGTAGTTGTATGTCATTTTACAACAAAAACTTCTGCCATGGCCACAAGCAATTGGTCTTGCTCAGTGTTATTAATGGTTGTTTTGATTACAGTTTATCTTGCTGGCCTAACAGGAATGGAAGGTTGAGGTGAGTGATTCTACTGTTCTCTTTTTTTTACATTTTGTCGTGTGTGAGTTTCTGAAAAACATCTCTACAGATCATCATGAAATGACACTCACAAAAACATGTGCCTAGGTTGTGCTGGAATGTTTTAAGAATTTTAGGCAGATAGAACAAAAAAAGAGCAAAATAGCACCATATGAAAGAAAATCTATCTCTGTTTTTATTTGCTTATTTTACTACCAATATTAATGGTTCGTAATGTCTTTAAAAAGTAAAATATAGCTACATTGACTTCCATTACAATATAAGAGCATTACACTTTTTGTTGATGTTCTGACATAGACAATATGACACAGGCAAGGCAAGTTTATTTAAATGGCAATATCATAAACATGGTCATTAAATGTGCTTTACAAGGATAACTGGAAAGAGAAGAGAAATTAAAACAAGCAAAAATAATATTTAGAAATAATTCGATGTAAAATAGAGCAAGAATCATGCATTTAGCATTTAGAATTCAGTAGTTAACATTAACAATGCACACAACACTAACTACTGATATGGATCACACTTATACAGCTTATGTAAAGGTTATGCATGGTTGAAGTTCTTACTGCTAGAACCCACTTATTCCTGCTGAGGAGAGCCCCATGCACAGCCCTAAGGTCCACTTACTCTATCGACAGTCATGGTCCTCAGAACTCAGTCCCTCTTGTCTTTAATGACCAGATAACTGGAACTGGTAACTTCCTTTGCCTGTCCCAGACCAGTTCAAATTCCATTCCTAGTACAACTACCATGGACCATCTCCCTGTACTTTATGCTTCATATATTTATACTAAATATGTTATTCTAAGCTACAGGCTTCTAGCTACCACCTCTAGAAACTGAGATTTTATTTCATTTTCTTTTTTGTTGCCATTGTTATTTGGTGTCGACCAGAGGATGATGGATTCTCCTGTGCTTTGGTTTCTCCCAAAGATTCTTCCTCCAGCTTTTCCTTACTCAGATAGTTACACAAGTGCATCCTATATAAATGCATGTAATTGCATACTAACTGAAACTGATAAACTTCAAATGTGTAATTGCCTAATCTGAAACTGTGTGCATTGATAATGTGTAATTACTCAGTTATTAGTGAAACCTAAAGAGGGACCAAAGAAAGTGAAGATTTTGGAGTTCACAGTTTTGAGTTCAACTTATAATAATAACAGCTGTGTTTTACACGGTTAACTTATTATTTAAAGTTAAGATAACTTCAGGCAATCAGGTGCCTTTTTTAAAACAATCCCCCATTGTTTAGTATCTATACCAATGTCAATCATATAAAAAACAAAGGCCAACTGACCCTTAATGGTTAGGTGTTGTTTTTATGAGTTGGGTTTAGCCACACAAGCTCGCTGCGACGCACTGCTGCCCATGCCTTTGAAACTCATAATGTCCGAGTGTCTTCTGTCACAGCGGCTCACGTAATGCTTCCTGACACCGGGGTCACAAGGGATTGGAAACGGAGTGATAGGTCTCAGTCCTGAGGCGACATAATGCATTCTCCATATCTACTCCAAGGGCATGTACAAATAAAGCGTGCCATGTTTGCGGGCAAGATGGGTTAAGGTGGATGAAGGATTTAAGGCAATTTCCATCAACGGCTGTGATGCTTCATAGAAAGGTCATGGAGCAAAGCACTTGGCTGGCATGTATTCTCACGGTACTGTGTTTGTGTACTTATTTTCATCAAACAAAGCCATCCCAAAGCTGTCTGTTTGGCTCACACCAGCCGTATATTGCCGCACTGATTTGTTTTTATATAACCAGCCAACGGAAGATGGTCCCCAGCCCCCTCCCCTCTGTTGTCTCGGTGATATCTGCACTGTTCTCCATCACTGACTGAGTTTGATATGAGCTGTATCTGTCATCTGTATCTGCCAGTGTCCAGTCTCGTGGTTGTCATCTGTTGGGTTCAGCCGACTGCAGTGTGCCTGTCAGAGTGTCACAGTGGAAGGGTTTACACTGCCACCTCTGCAGTGAGAATTAGCCACCGCTAAGGTTTGAAACCACACAGGATCTAATGGGAAATCTATACCTAAATTACAGTGAAGTGTTGGTCCCTGTCTTCTCACCACTTCTTCTTTCTTATTCTCATACGTGACAGCTGGAGGAGCTAAAAATACACATTTCTATATGCAGCCCTTTGTTTTTAATTCTGGAACAAATTCTTTTAGCACTTTAATATATTGGCAGTCTACTTTTCCAATAGTTTGCCAGAAGAGAGAAAGACAATAAGAATGAACACATAGCATGAGCTTAGCTGTACATTCTAAAATGACTAAAACAATTTTAATTAGATTAATATATTCAGAATGATATGTGAAATGTGATATGAAGGTGAAATAGTGTAAATAGATTTGTAATAAATAAATTTGATTAAATAAATTGAAAAATTTACAGTAAATAAAATAATGAAAAATACTTAAATATTGAAACTAAAACCTCTTAAAATCTATAAAATAACACAATTCTTAAGCAGTGGTAAAGAGTCAAGATATACCTTTCTCCTTAAAGGAATCAAAATAAGGTTTAATTGTTGGCATCCATATCATTTTTTCTGGCCCTAACAAAATTACTAGAGGCTGATTAATTCGTACTTCCGGGGTCCTGCAAACAACATACCCAAAGTTTTGCAATTTGCAGTTTAGATAAGATGGGGCTGAATTGCATCTAACTCTAGACTTATAATAAGCCTTCATGTGCCAATAAACCATCATGATACTTTATAAATCATAATATTTTGCTTTGAGGTTTGACAGATTAGATGAGGAAAACCATACCACAGTTCTAAAATGTTATGAAAGATATGAGTGCAGTTACTTACTACACATTGGTTCATTCATTTAAACAAGACCAAAAATGTGCTTGTGGACTCCTGCACAGCTGAGCAATCCTGTAGAAAGAATCCCATGGCAATATGTTAGGTTTGTCAATAAATACTGCAGTATAACCTTACCAAAACAATCTATTCCCCAAAGGAGATAAATTCTTTACTGTACAGGTATGTCCAAATCATTTATCCTATGTTTCTTCTGAAAGCATGGAAACTTATAAAGAGGTCCCCACTTTCTGCAGCAGTAACCGCCATTGCTGTTCTGAGAAAGCTTTGCTAAAAATGTCGGAAAATGAGGATGTGCTATGGGGATCTGACCATAAGATCATTCGTGAGGTCAGAAATTGATGTTAGTTCCGCACCAAATCATCAGAAATCAATGGAGCTTATCACTCCAGAAAATGCAGTAGTACTGCTCCACAACTACAGTATTTCTGACTTCTCCATGCCCCCAGTAGAAGAAGACTTACTGAGCAACACAGGCATAACCACACCTCCTTATAATATTCCGTATTTCCCCAATGATAGGCCGCCCCACATTATAGGCCACCCCATCCTAAAAGCAGCAGAAAATGCTTATTTATTTTTGAAAAATCTAAGAAAAACCGCCTCATGAATTTACAGATCTGAATTTTTTATGTCTTATTCAGTTAAGTGCTATGGAGACACAATCAGCGGGAAACAAATTCCTTGTGTGTGCAAACATACTTGGTCAATAAACTGATTTTGTGTCTGATTCTGATTTTGAAGTAGATGCATCTAACTTGGCCCCTGGAGACCTTTGCAGCTTTATACCAGTAGTGACATTATACCGTTGAGAATAAACAATTAAATTGATCAAATTTGGAACTTACTGATATCATGTCACAATGCAAGAACAATACTGAGAGTTTAAGCTCCACACAACGTCTAATATCCGATATGAATGAGTCCAACATTAGCGACAACAAAGCAGCAGGACCCATTTTGAAGAAAGATAAATCGAATCATTTTAGTACAGTGTTTAGGGTAGTGGGTAGTTTAGGGAAGTGTGGAAAAGTGGTGGAAAGAGTATTGTTTTTAGAGGAGAGTTGTAGACTGTTAGCGAGAGAGCACATGTTAGCAGCGCACGTTGGAGCAGCTTAGAAATGGGAACGGGTAATAGAAATTGGCTCTGTGCTGAGAGAAAACGTAACAGGTTCACATGTTCCACATGTTCCACACGTTCCACATGTTCCACATTTTATACTGACCCATCACTGATCATTCTTTGCTTTGCATTGCATTTCAAACTGTTCATTGCTGCAGTAAACAGTACATTTAAATTCAACTAATCATTTGGAAATGTCGTCTTTTTGTGCACTGTTTTATACTTTTAGCGAATGTGTTTTCATGTTTTTAGATAGGCCGTCCTATTTAAGCAAGGTTTATGTACCAGTGCCAGGTTTTCAAAAACAATGTATAAGCCACGGCCTATCATTGGGGAAATACGGTAATACAATAGCATTTTTAAAACAAATTTCTTGAGATAAATAGAATGTGCAGATATCAGTACAGAGAAAACAAACTATTTGAATTAGACTCTGCTGATAAACAGTATAGATGAAAAAGCTGATAAGTAAAATAGGATACTTTGTCATTGTAACACATGGGGATGTGACACATTGTACTGCAGACTGCAATTAAGGGTGCTAGTTTTTTTTGCTGTCCATCTTTTAACAGACATTGAGGCAAAACTTCAGGCAAGTACATTTCTTCAGTTACTCACTTTCTATTTTAAGTGAAACATAGTGTTGGTCAGTCTGACCATGAAAGGCCCACAGCTTATTATAATGTATTGTAATAGCAATACTGTTGCCAATACATGGACACAATTACGCATTTTAACGCCAAGTGGAGCTACATTTAGCAGCACATTCTTCGTTAGAATGCTCATTCAGTCAGTGCAGGAATGTTGAGCTAATTTCACAAAACTGACTCACTGGTTTCCCCACTGTGGCCTCAGCCCTCCAGTCTGGCCTCCTGGAAATTAAGATCAAATCAAGCCACAAGAAAGGATTGTTCCCTGACGCTCAGCCCTTATCTTATGCTATTTTCAGACAACCAAAGAAAGGTTACTATGTCACACAAACTCCTAGGGGGGACTGTCTCATGGTGGATACAAATTCCTTCCAGCAAATCCTGTTCTGTAACAGACAGTGCTCTTTGAAAACTGGTACAAATTTGAGATTTGCAATTCGTCCCCATGAACTGCACTACACACTAAATGATGGTGCAATGAATATACTTGATTCAGACATGCACATTATTTCCACATGAATACAATTACATCAGTTATTGCCAAAAGTAAGCAGGCTAATAAACAACGCTGTGTTGATGTAATATGTTTTATTCATGTGGAAATCATTCAGCTAAACCCAGTGTATTCCTTTTCTTTGCAGCACATAGACAGACTAGGACTGAAGGACCACCTCTGCAATCAGTCAATAAACAAACAATACCCTTGACCAATTGCAACTGATGACCACACACTGACTAAGCAATTAAACTGCTGCTCTCTCCCACAGCATGACTGTAAACACAACCTGCCAGCAAGGAAACTATAGATGACCCACTGAATTGTATTACCTGTGGCCCAGATCAAGCCAATATGTGTTGTCCTTCCTCAACAATTAAACAAAAAAACGTATGTGGTAATAAAGAAGGTTAATGCTAATGACAGTGGCAATGACAATAAATTTACTCAAGACAGCAGGAAATGAAAGGAATTCAATTGGATATTTGAAAACTTTCTACAGCAAATATATTAGAGGTTTTTTTGTGATAACAAAAATAAATCACATACCCCCTCCCATCACTCTAAATTCCTATTTCATATCAAAAGCATATCAGACATACAGTATCAAACACTGCAAACGCTCCTTGGTGAAACTGTTAATCCACCTACCCATGTACTGTATGTAAAACAAATTGCTTCTATGTAGTACTATAGTAAGGTCAACATCACTTGACAAAGAACAAGAGCCCAATACAACCAGCTGGCAGGAACATCTCAAAGACCTACTTCTGAGCCCATGTACCCAACCCAAAGCTTTTTTATTTCTTCCACATCCACCGTGGTCCCCAAGTTCCCTAGAACTGCTGCCCCTCTTTTCTTTCCTGTCTGGAAAACCCATCACTGGGCCGCCTTCTCAAGGAGTATTTCCTTGCTTCTGTTGCCCTCGGGTTGTCCAGTAGGGGCTTGAAGCTGCTTTGTGAATATTTGTTGTAAAAAGTGCTATACAAATAAAATTACCTCAACTTGAATACCATGGACAACAATGTGGGCTATGTATTAGTACAACAATTAAAAAATAATGACATAAACAATAATTAGCCTAATGTATATTTCCACAGTTAAGCGCTTATGCATAATTATTAAAAGATTATTTGCATGAGTGACAAACAAAAATTACTCACATTTGATATGTAAATGAAGGTGCCCCCTGTAGTCTAATAATTAGCCATAAAATGGTAGACAAACAGAAACACTGTGACGGTTCTACATTAACAGCTTGGCTTTGGGCTGTATGGTTCTGAGAGACCTCATCTAAAAAAGAAAAAACAATGCTGAAATCTGAACTCATCTGACAAAGAGAACTGTTGGTCCTGGATGGAGTAGCTGTTTGGTTTTCTCTTTGAGTAACAGAGTTTCAAGTTGCATTTCTTGATGGAAAAGATTTGAAAAGGACTTCCAAGCCCATTTTTATCACAATGGCATGATGCTTTCTCATACAGTGCATTCTTCAACTTCAAGGATCACACACATTCACACACAATTTTCCAGCCTTGTCCTTCAAAGACTAAGATTTCCCAAGACTCCCAGAAGCTTTTCACAATGTTATGTACTGTAAATGGTAAAATACCTATTTTTTTTATTTTGTGCTGAGAAATTGCAATTTAATTGACTGACTAATGTGGTGAGCCTTAGTAATTTATAATTGTGAATATTCTATAAACTTAATGCTCAGAATTTTGTTATTTAAAAAATAAAATCAAGTTGTTCAGTCAAACATTTAAAATTCAGTTTTTGGGCTTTGGTCAGCCAAATAAAGGATCAATTACAATAGTGTGCTATAAGAATATAACCATGTGTAAAATTATATTTAAACAATCTCAAACAATTCCATTAAACAACATAAAACATTCCATAATGAATTGTACTGATGCTGCGCAGGGCAGTGAGATCTTAAAGACTTTATTCACATAGAACATTATATAAAACATAGAAAATAGCTATCAAATAAAATAGAATTGTGTCTGTACAGTACATTTCTAAATCAGTGCCTAGCTTTCCTCCTGAGGGGCCTAATGGACTTCAGTGATAAATTGTGCAACAACGTGATTGTGTGACTCCAGCATACCGGACGAAAATTTTAAGGAAATAAAATTTCAAAGGAAGAATAAAGTATGAAGAAAACCTAAAACAGAGGGAATGTAGTATAAAATAATATAATTAATAATAATTAAAAATAAATATTTTTATAGCACCTTTCTCATACCCTTAAATCACATGACATAACAAAATGACCCAAGTGCAACAATAGTATATGGAATAATATGGACAATTATATCAATCTTTCCAGATTTATTTAATTGGGTTTGGACAACATACTACTGTGCATAGGTACATAGAGTGGGTAAAATAATTATTGAACATTTGACCAATAAATATATATTTCTAAAAGTGCTATTGACATGACATTTTTACCAGATGTTGGTAGCAACCAATCCAATTAACCCGTGCAAAGAAATCAAACCACAGATGTTCATATTGTAATTCATAATGTAGCAGTTCTTGGAGAGAGAGAGACACTAAATGACCACACTCAACATGAAGCTTATCATTGACTCCAGCCAGGAAGCTGGGCAGAACTTTTTTGCTCAGTTACCAGCCTTTAAAAAGGCCCTCTTGCATACCGGTGCGTCCCCTAGTGCCTAGGATGTGCACAAGCATAAACTCATGTCAAGTGAGATGGCGATGAGTGGCAGAGACGCCCAAGTCACTACTCTCCACACTCTTCACGCCAGTGGCAGATCTGCACGCTCATCGTCAGCTCACTCTCAGAGCACTTATAACACAGTAACACAACACATAACTTCCCCTGTCTTCCCCATCCCCAAACATCCCACAGAATATGTACAAAATAAGCATTAAAGCGTTCCCTCTACACTTTACCCATGATGCACCTGCCCAAACAGCCAATGCTGGCAGATGCACCGCTACAATACTGATGACATTGTTTACAGAAAATGTTCTAAACTACTGAAGGTTACTGTGAACACTGTTGGGGCCATAATCGGGAAGTGGAAATCACATCCTTTCACCACAAACCAGCAACGACCAGGAGCAGAAGCAGACAACATTTCAATATCTTTGGGACAAATCAGAGTTGCGTTTCTGACCCTACACTGATTATCCAACATCACTGGCTGGCCTTGCTTACATATACAATTAACTCCTATGAGCAATGTAAAGTCTAAATAAGTAGAGGCCATTAGTGAAGCCTAACATCCTTGACATAAACTAAAAGGTAGGTTTTAGACATACAAGATGCCCCTGGACACAATCTATAAATCTAATGTGACGTTTTCTACAAATTGCTTCTACATATAGTACAGTGGTGTAAAAACAGTGTTTGCCACTTTACTTAATTTTCTTTTTTTTCAATGCTTGACTTAAACTTTTCAGATCATCAAACAAATTTAAATATTAGTCAAATACAACACAAGTAAACACAAAATGCAGTTTTTAAGTGAAGAATTGTATTATTAAGGGGGAAAAAGACAGTGTAACAAAGTGATTGCCACAACAACTGCAATCAAGGGTTTGCGATAACTTCAAGTATCTTTCACTGTGGAGGAATTTAGTCCGACTCATCTTTGCAGAATTGTTGTAGTTCAGTCACATTGGAGGGTTTATGAGCATGAACCACCTTTTTATGTTCAAGCTACAGCATCTCAATAGGATTCAGGTCAGTACTTTGATTAGGCCACTCCAAAGTCTTCATTTTGTTTATCTTCATCCAATCAGAGGTGGACTTGATGCTCGGACATTCTCCTTCAGTTTTTGGTAGACAGCAAAATTCATGGTTCTATTTATCACAGCAAGTCTTCCAGGTCCTGAAGCAGTAAAACAACCCAGACCATCACACTACCACCACCATATTTTACTGCTGGAATAATGTTCTCTTTCTGAAATGCATTGTAACTTCTATGCAGATGTAATGGGGGACACACCTTCCAAAATGTTCAACTTTTGTCTCATTAGTTCACACAGTTGGATGTTGTTGTGGGGTCTTTTGCGACCTTTTGGATGAGTCATTGCTGCGTTCTTGGGATAATTTTGGTTGGCTAGCCACTCTTGGGAACTGTTCCATGTTTTCACCATTTGTAGATAATGGCTCTCACTGTGGCTCACTGGAGTTTCAAAGCTTTAGAAATGGCTTTATAACCTTTTCCAGACTGATAATCTCAATTAATATCTTTCTAATTTGTTCCTAAATTTCTTTAGATCTCTGCATGATGTCTTTGAGGATGTTTTGGTCTACTTCACTTTGTCAGTCAGGTCTTATTTAAGTGATTTCTTGATTGAGAACAGGTGTGGCAATAATCAGGCCTGGGTGTGGCCAGAGATACTGAACTCAGGTGTGATGAACCACTGTTATGTTTTTACATAACAGTGATTTAAATTATTTTCTCCTTTAATAATAAAATCCATCACTTAAAAAACACATTGTGTTTACTTGTGATGTCTTTAAATAATATTTAAACATTTAAGTGTGACAAACATGAAAAAAATAAGAAATCGCACCAGTATACATGTCTAAATAAGGTTAACAAGTAGCCATTGTTGCAAAATACTGTATGCACATTTTTGAAAAGAAACACAAAAATGTCACAGTCAAACACAAACAATAAAAAAGCATGCAAGGATGCCAGCAACAGTTTTCCCCCCTGTATTCATTGTTATTATAAAATTCTGCAAAAAAATTAAACCCAATCTCATATCTTACTACGAAGCTTGCGTACAAGTGTTGTGTGTGGACATGTCAATGCAACCAGAGCTGAGGTTCAAGCTGGCATTTCCAATTACCAGTTTGTCATACTGAAAAGATAGGTGTAACCTTGGACAGTGTCAGGAACACGAGATAGTGGCCAACATAGAAGCACTTGACAACAGCTCAGGCGACTTTTACATTATGTCTTCAAGTGACACATCAAGTGACGTTTTCCATCTCAGGTGTACTTTCCATTTTCACTGGAAGCTAGATACAAAGTACAATTTCCTTAACAGTGACAAAGCACATCCAGGCTGCAGGCCTATTATTTTTGAGAGTGTGCTATAGAGAAGGGAATTACACCAATTGTACTCGCCTCATGAGAGATCAAGGGCCAGCATCTGCAAACAAGTCTCATATTGCATT
Source organism: Lepidarchus adonis (assembly GCA_037576955.1). Taxonomy (NCBI): domain Eukaryota; kingdom Metazoa; phylum Chordata; class Actinopteri; order Characiformes; family Lepidarchidae; genus Lepidarchus; species Lepidarchus adonis. The sequence goes on along the minus strand of JBBIGC010000131.1, from coordinate 11,407,274 downwards.
TCTTTAATTATTGTTTGTTTGTGTGTATTAATTTCCTGTGGGAAACCTCTCAGTACTCAAGATGATCAATGCACAGTTGATCTTTACATTGCACAAAGTTTCCAGTTGTTTGACACAAACTTTTAAAATACGCTTGACACAATGTTATATAAAAGACACTTGTAAAATGAGTATTAAGAAATGTATTGTAAAGAAAATCTTTTAATTGATGGTCCTTCAGAGTACTGCTTTTTCATCAATGTAAAGTGTACATGTGAAGAACCTTATTAAGGTTGAGAGAACCTCCACACAGTGTTAAGCTTCCAGGAAGAACCTTTCGATTCCTAAACCCTTCATGTTACTTGAATGTTCTTTATGCTTTTACAGATGATTTGAATTTTTTTGTGTTTATAACTATGCTAGTTATACCAACTATTTTTAAATGAAATATCTACCATATGCAGTGCAGTAGCCTCACAAATATTCAGAAATGTATGTTATGTTAAAAATTTAGAAAGTTTAGTGTTAGAAAACAAAATGTCACTCCAAATGGCATTATGTTAAACAGATTGTTCGAAGTCATTTATGTTTGACAGATCATTATTGTCTTAAAAGATTCTATATAAGTTTCTACTTTGCATCCATAATGTCCTTCACAATCCCACCAATAAACACATGCTCACCCACAACACTGTGAAAAATGAAAAGCCCCATTTCCGATTTTCAGCAATTCATCATCCTCAGTACAGGCTGAGATTCTTCTCGAGGCTTTCTTCACATATAGAGTCTACCATCAGTCTGATGTTGTGCTTAAAATGTTTTCCTCTGAAGCAAATATCATTATGAAGTAAATTAAAGAATTTAGGGAATTGATGGTTAAACATTACCATATTTTCCCAACGATGGGCCGCAGCGTATACATTGATTTTACAAACCTGGTATTGGGTGCTGCTTGCTTAAATATCAAAAAACATGAAAACACATTCACTAAAAATATAATTCAGTGCACAAAAGGACGACACCCTCAAATGACTAATTAAATTTAAATGTACTGTTTACTGCAGCAATGAACAGTTCAAAAAGCAAAGCAAACAAAGATTGATCAGTGACAAGTCAGTATAAAATGTGGAACATGGAAAGCACCATTGTTTACCTCCAGCGTACATTGGAAACAAGTTGTTTCCAGGAACTAGCATCAGTTAGCAGTTAGCCTAGCCATCATGTTAGTCTTCCATGCACCAAAATATGCAGACTCTCTGTGTATTGTTAAATAAAAGTGGTTTTTGAGTTTTCTTGCCGAAATGCAGTATATGACTAGGTTTACTAAGAATAACCTCACAATCGTGTTGTCTTTTTCTGGTGAATATAAAGAATGAATCAGAAGATAAATAAGAGAGATGAAGAAAACTCTCTGCACTGCTCCATTACGCTACTGCTGTGATGCACCTCTGCACATGTGATGGGTAACGTAGTTCTCTCACTTAAATGGTTCTGCAGTACAGCAATGTCAATCATCCGTCTACATGTTAATTCTTCAGTATAAAATTAGCAACACTGGAATGCAAAAATTATTATGCTTACCTCTCTTCAAATCAGATCCATTAAAATCATCAGTTGCGACCTGTGCTGCTTTGCTGTCGCTAATGTCAGACACGTGTTCATCTCTGATATTGCAGATGTTGCGTGGAGCTTAAATTCTGCAGCGTAGTTCTTGCATTGTGGCATGATATTGATAAGTTCCAAATGTTATTAATTTAATTGTTCATGCTTATCTACGGTATAATGTCACTACCAGTATAGAGCTGCAAAAGTCTCCGGGGTTAAAGTAGATGCTTCTACTTCAGATCAGTAACATTACGGTTAATAACATGGAGCAGTTTTAAAACATAAATTAAAATTTTCTGCAGCTTATAGAATGTAATGTGGAGCGGCCTATCATTGGGGAAATATTTTATAGTCTCTGAAGATATTGTTGATGTACCCTCCTCTTCTGACCATCAATGGAAAAGGCCCATGTAAGGACCAATTTCTTGCAGTAGTAGAAGGTTCTCTGCTGTGTAAAGTGGCATGTGAGACTGGCCATCCTCTAGCACTTACACAATGGTCAGTTTTTAAACATAAAGACACTTTTTTAGTTGGCAGTTGTTTTTAACCCTGCATTGAGTAAAAGAAGTTCCACAGCTGTGCATTTGTAGCTGCTACCATGTCAGTATAACCGCAATGCTAAGAATTTCCCACCACTTCAATAATAACTGACAGCTATGGTCCTATGGCAGATGGAGTTGATGGGTTAGGGTTAAGGCCCCAATGAATAGGCTACATGACATTGATAGCCTTTTATGACAACTGTCATTAATCTACAGTATATTTACATTTATAAAGGCTTATGCTAACAAGCCCCCATTATCATTACACTGAAATTGAAATGATTTTCCGTAATGACTTCTGTGGTTGCCATGTAGTCAAATGAATGCTGCCCTGCAATTAAATGTTACAGAAAGAATAGAAACATCAAACCATATAAGTAAACTGGCTACAAGGGTGGAAAGTAAAAATTACATTGAGCTGAGTTAACATTTTTCAAGTATGTGAAATGTATGTAGCATTATTTTTGGGAAATATTGTACTTTTCATATGCCCTCACTTATAAGCATAACCTTTAAGTCATCCAAAGTGTTTGCCTTTTCAAAAATGCAATAAGCCATATTGTGTTCGAATCATGAGAAAAACCACTCACAGTAAACTACTCCTGCACTGCTGAACAGCTTCACTGCAGTGTTGAACAATGGCAGTTGTGATGATAGCTACTACTACAGCAGAGAAACATAAATGTCAAAGCTGAGGCTCCTTAACAAAATATGGCAATACCTGAAGTCCATGTTGAGACTGTTTGAACAAAAGAAAGGACTTTAATCCTCTTAAATGTTTACTCCTGTTACTCTCTGGAAACCAGTTGGGACATAAAACCAAGTCGTGTAAATTTGCTTGTGCAAACTAACAGTTATAGTATATGTTTTAATATAGTACAATAAACACAGTACTAATATCATCATTTTGCTAAAGCAGTGGATTTGTCTATAACCTGTTGCCAAGAGATGAGGGAAAGTGGGACTATTGGCTTGACAAGTCAGCTGTGTTTCAAGATTTAAGATTTTATGTTTGTTACATAACATTTAATACAAGTATCACATGTAGTGAAATGTACCCTGAACAAAGAAAAAAGCAAAGTCATGCAAACGCAGAAAGAACTGTACTGTCACAGTCTCAGTTTGTCACGTCCTAGTTCTAAACAATTTCCTGACTATGTTCAAACCCAGGTGTTTTGGATTTTCCTTTGTATTTTTTCCAGCATGACTCAGTCAGTCTTGTTGGATCCCTGTAGTTTACATTGTGTTATCCTGTTATGTTCCAGTGATTATACTGTAGTTTACATTGTGTTATCCTGTTATGTTCCAGTGATTATACTGTAGTTTACATTGTGTTA